>JBCEWE010000578.1:7455000-7625000 GCA_039877035.1 Silurus lanzhouensis | reverse complement strand
TGTTATGTGCTTTTATAGCATGCAAGGTGTCTTTAAGTGTCTTGCATGGGGGCCATTATTAAAATATATTATTATTATAATTATAATTATTATTATTATTATAGATGCTGTTACAAAACTGGAACTGGAAATTGGAAACGCTAATTCTGAAGAGTGCTTGGACCCCAAAAATATTACAAATATTATTATTATAATATATAATTTCTAATCGTATTATTATTATCAAGTACAAGTCTCATTTCCCTCATTTAGCCTGTATATTTTGTGTGTGTGTTTGTGTGTTTGTGTGTGTGTGTGTGTGTGTGTGTGTGTGTGTGTGTGTGTGTGTGTGTGTGTGAGTGAAGCTGGATCAGGATAGACGTTGTTCAGTGGGTAGTGAACCCAAACAAACCCAGTTTTCTGGGAAACTATTTCACATTCCACCGAGAGCTGAGAGTCTCACCACCTTCCAGTAAGTGTGTGTGTGTGTGTGTGTTTGTATAGAGACCTGTCTTTGGCCACCTGCACCTATTTATGTGGATGAGTGTCTGTATGTGTGCAGTGCTTCCTGTTCATCCTGCAATGTTTATTATTCTGCCCATCTCTCTCTCTCTCTCTCTCTCTCTCTCTCTCTCTCTCTCTCTCACTCCTGTCGTGCTGATCTCAGGCCCCATCTCTTTGGCAGCTGCTTGGTCTGGTGTGTGTTAGTAAAAGATGGTGTGATGGGACATGGCAGGCCGTGTTAATACGCCGACATGCTTTGCTCACCACGCTGCCAATAAGCTTGTATTCAGTGACCTTGTTAAAAGCCATGGAAACATGGCCGGGACACAACAACACTGTTTACAATCGATCAAATAAACTCCCTTTTTCACTCTTTCTCTCTCTTACACACACAAACACAAACTGAACACTACATGAGAGGGAGAAAATAAAAGGAATAATGCCAGGGAACTAGCAAAGGGCTTCTGAATCGCACTGACCACAACGCACTTCAGCGCACAATTCGCTTTAAAGAGGCTTTTAAGCCATTACATAATCCAGCTAAAATCAGCACAACAGTTCGACATGCGCACTAGCTCGGGATCAGGGATACAGCAGAGGTTTGGGGAAGCACTGATTACAGAAGAAAACCGCTGACATAATCACTCGACTGATGCTCTTCAAACAGTCCAGCAAGATCTTCCAACTCAAAACTGAGCATTGTTGGTTCCCTGTTTAAAAGGTTCTATTTCTGTTTCTTTGAGCTATTATTACAGTAAACTCAAGACTAGAAACATAATTTAGCCTAAAAATGGTAGCTGTTCTGATTTATTACAGATATTATAAGCTAGTAAGCTATTAATATAAGTGACCTGAACAGATTCACAGCCGGTGTTTGTTGTGCAGAAGGCGACATGGTTTGGATACCAAGACGCTACAGTCACTATGTTTAGATAGAAATATGCATCAGGACTGGGATGCATATTTAGAGATTTCTCAATTAGAGAAAGCAAGAAAGCAAGAAAGAAAGAATCAAACAAACAAACAAACAAACACAGCAGCTAGGCAACTGAAACATGGGCTCAAGTAAGCCAATGAATAAAGCTAGCTAGCCAATTATTTTATCTCATACAAACAAGAACTAAACAGAATGAATATGTAAATTAGACCAAAATCATAATTTTATTTTTGTAAAAACCTACAATTTCTTGTACGTTGAATGTAATCACAACTACAATGAGTTGAGAAAAACACAGTAAAACTAGCAATACAAACTAGCTAAGAAGTGCTGCTAGGGACTGAGGTAACTTGCCATTAAATGCGGTATACAAAACACTGTAAAAGCAGAATGACAGAGCAAATGCTACAACACCATATGGAATATCAATAAAATAGCACAGATGTGTTGCTAAAATGCTAAAGAAAAAAACTGATTTTTTTGGTGGCTAAAATCTTCCTGAGGTAACAGTAGTGATTATCTATGAACTCTCGATAAAACACCAGTCCACTTTGCTAAGATTTTCCTCACATCTATCTCATATTAGAATCGTTCTTTTTATATAGGAATTCATGTTATATTATACAATTAAGCGTTAGAAATGTTTATGGAGAGAATTCATTAACTGTGAGACCCTCAGAACTGTGAGTTTCAGGGCAAATGGAAAAAGAAAGAAACAAACAAACAGAGAAGAAGAAGATGAAGAAGAAGAAGATGGCAGAGGCTAGCAGTAGTGAATTGGATGAGAAGGTAACAAAACAAGTCAAGATGAACTGATGACAAAACTGCTCCTCATTTTGGTAATATTTTGGCTTCAGGAAGACACAACGATTCAAACCTCTCACACACCTATACCCGCAGTTATACCCCAAATCCCAGCATGATTAGTCATCAGTTAATCGGAAATCCAGAGTGCAGTCTTGAGATGTCAAACAAAGAATGGACACAAACTGCCTTCACAAAGTTTGTAGCACAAAGATCTCATGGCACTTTACAGTGTGCTGAAGTGATGCTTATGCTTTTCCAAAGATTGCAAAAAAACACACACACAACAAAAGCAAAGAAAGAAAGAAAGAAAGAAAGAAAGAAAGAAAGAAAGAAAGAAAGAAAGAAAGAAAGAAATAAGTTTGAAGCACACAACTGTATAGTTGCATTACATTTTTCCCTTCACTTGAATTACATGACATGACCCTGCTCCAGCATGACAATGAACCTGTGCACAAAGCAAGCGCCAATAAAGTGTCCACAGTCTTTTGGATAAAGGGTATGTGTCAAGCCAACATAATATTTGGTCGAAGATTTCAGAGACAGAAGTGGTGGAAACAGTGAGAACAGAAAAGATAAAAAAAAAAAAAAAAAAAAAAATTACATTTGATTGGATTTTTTTTGTACAACTTCATGTATTGCTGCATTTGATACAAATAATCTGAAATCTTGATACGCAGCACTTGGGAGCATTTCACTAATACAGTAAAAGAAAAGAAAAAACAGTCAAAACCGAGACATGTCACGAAACAAGGACACCAACTGAACTGAATGGTTTGAATCGGATCCGAATTGAGTCATATCGCTGGTTAAACATATCCCATCGCTGTGGAGTCGAAAACATATTTAATCGTCATTTCTGTATATATCACGTGCTGTATTAAGTTGAAGATGTTTATAGCCATAAACACGACCCCAAGTGTTCAAATTGAATGTTCAAATTGAAGTAAACTAACCTACTGGAGAGTACTCGATTAATGTAATGAGCAATCGATTTTAAAAGTGCTGTTCTTATACCACATTAGACACATTTCTTCATTTCTCCATTAAATCTGGAGGTTAAGACTTTGCAGTCACCTGTAGCAGGGTTTCTGCAGGTTTCCCCGAGTCAAATCTAAGACTTTTTATGACCATTAGGAAAAAAATTTAAGTCACGACATCAAAAACACACGCAAATATGTTGTTAGCAACTGACCTTAACCAAGCTACATATTCATTTTTTCCAGCCAAATATCGCAAAACTTGCACTTCCCTAAAATCCGTTTTACGCTTGTGGTCCGATTCAGGAGAGATGCGCACCAATAACAAAGAGCTGATTAGATGTGTGATCTCATTTGTAGTCGTAATACAGTGAATTAGATTTGGACTAGTGAAAGAAAGAACATCTGAAAATGATCACCTGTTTAAAATGATTTCAGACCTAAAAAAGAGAATTTAAGACTTTTTAAAGCCTAAAATTTTGATTTTTAAATTTTAAATTATAATTTTTTTTACTTTCTAAAACTCCTTGGAAACCCTGTTTCTGAAGAAAGTGCTGGAGTCAACAGTGCAAAGTAATGGATAGTGTGTTAGAGAAGTGAAGAAAAGAGTGCAGGCAGGGTGGAGTGGGTGGAGAAGAGTGATAGCAGGAGTGATCTGTGATAGTAGAGTATCTGTGAGGGTGAAAGGGAACGTTTATAGGACTGTACTGAGACCTGTGATGTTGTATGGTTTAGAGACAGTAGCACTGAGTAAAAGACAGGAGGTGGAGCTGGAGGTAGCAGAGCTGAAGATGTTGAGGTTATCGTTGAGAGTGATGAGGATGGACAGGATTAGAAACGAGTTTATTAGAGGGAGAGTGAGGGAGGCGAGATTGAGATGGTTTGGACATGTGCAGAGGAGGGACATGGGGTATATCGGTAGGAGGATGCTGAGGATGAGTCACCAGGAAGGAGGAAAAGAGGAAGGCCAAGGAGGTTTATGGATGTGGTGAGGAAAGACATGCAGGTAGTTGAATTGAAAAAGGCAGATGTAGAGGACAGGGGGGTATGGAGACGGATGATCGACAGTGATGACCCCTAACGGGAGCAGCCGAAAGAAGAAGAAGAAGATGGCAGAGGCTAGCAGCCAAATCCCAGCATAATGAGTCATCAGTTAATCGGAAATCCAGATTGCAGTCTTGAAATGTTAAGCAGCATGAAATCACTGGGGTGTATAAATGTGTCGCACAGTATGAGAACTCACGGTCAAACAAAGAATTGACACAAACTGCCTTCACAAAGTTTGTAGCACAAAGATCTCATGGCACTTTACAGTGTGCTGAAGACTTTCAATACCTGATGCTCATGCTTTTCGAAAGATTGCAAAAAAACACAATTAAATTTCTTCCTGAACAAAAGCAAAGAAAGAAAGAAAGAAAGAAAGAAAGAAAGAAAGAAAGAAAGAAAGAAAGAAAGAAAGAAAGAAAGAAAGAAAGAAAGAAAGAAAGAAAGAAAAGACCACAGTCTACTCAGTCACTCATCCACTAAGCAAAAGGAAATAAAAAGATGACCACCAACATGTGTAATCTGTTTGTCCTGGGCACCCGGGCTAATGATTTATCCACCCTCGTGCAACGATGTGTATAAAGCAGAAGAGTGTACGTGGAATTCTGGGTAATAAAAAAAGATTGTGCCCATAATCAAATTAATTTTACACTGAAAACACTGAGATTTTCCTATAAATAATCATAACTAAAACTTCCAAGCATGGCTTTACCTATGGTTAAAGTTTTAACCACTCATAACTCAAGTAACTCACACACACACACACACACACACACACACACACACACACACACACACACACACACACACACACACACACGTTCAGTCTGTCAGTCTTCTTTAGGAAGCTCAGGAAAGATGAGGCATGAAAGTTAAATAAACCGTACACTGGAAACTGAAATGAGTGAGTGGAAGAAATAGATGAACTGGGAGTGAATGTTTATTTAACTGTGTGTCTTTCAATGTAGTTGAAATAAATTCAATGCACACGCACACACACGCACACACACGCACACACATGCACACGCACACACACACACACACACACACACACACACACACACACACACACACACACACACACATACACACACAGGGATGGATGCGAGAGGTCTTGGGAGTTGCTGTGTTTCGTGCCATGATAGGGTGCACTGTGGTCAAAAGTCACTTGGGACCATATACAGTGGACTGACAGGAAATGCCAGACAAGTGGCACTATGTAAGACCACACACATACACACACACACACACACACACACACACACACACACACACACACACACACACACACACACACACACACACAGAGACACATATACATACATATAAAATTGCACAGGAAGTGGAGAGGGGGGCTATATTAAACAGAGTCTTAAAAAATCCAGGAAGACCACCTCTACATCTCCTCAAAAAACAACCCTCCACTGTATACACACACACACACACACACACACACACACACACACACACACACACACCAACCCGTTTACAGAAAGGGTAGAGTTGCCATATAAACAGAACCTTGTTGAAAGCAAAGGGAAGCAAAACCTCCCAATCTATAAAGACCCAAATGTCCACACATACACACACACACACACACACACATACACGGGGTTGAGAAAATCCTTGACCGCTCCAGCACACAGCACATAGCACACAGCACATGCAGCCTCGTGTAGCAATGTCTGGGTCGTGGAGACTCTGTGTCCCCAGCAGGCCACTCTGCTAAACACTGATCGCTCAGCCGTGCACACTAAAGAGACATTTCCGACTCAAATCACTGTTATTTCCCACTTTAATGAAGCACTGTCGCAGGAACCAAGCTGGCTGCACAAACACAGTGTTTCTTAGGCGTATTTCCTCTACCTGTTCCTCAAAATACCTCCAGCATGTGTTTATAAAAAAAGACTTTTGATAATACATTATACAGACAAAAGTTTGAAAGTTAAATCGGCGTGTGCTTTTTTCAAACATCCCATTCCACATTCAATCCTCAATTACTTTGAATTAGATATAATAATATATTAATAGCTTATCATAACCTCCACTCTTCTGGGAGGATGGTCCACTAGAGTTTGGAGTGTGCTGGTGGAGATTTGTGTTCATTCTCTTTCTCTACCATCCCGAGGCATCCTGAGGTTGCTCCAGCCCCAGTCACGTCCCACCTTATGAAGATTGTGGACCTTTAACTAGGTAGATGCCGACCCCACAAACATCCCGAACCATCTAGAGACGTACCAGCGCCAATTGGATCCCACTTCATGTGGGAACACTGGAACTCCTTGAGTGTTTAAAGGCTCTGGCTGGAGAAGCTTGTGTTGGATCTGTGATGATCGCAAATGTTGAGCTATTTTATGAGTTGCTCAGTAGCTCCTAGTTTTATAACCACAAATGACTGTATAAGACTGTAGAAAGAACATTCCTCATAATCTTACACTCCAGTGCTCATGTTAGTTCTCACTCTCCAGTGTTTTGTATTGTTTAAAGATTTATGATCACACTCTTGATGTCACCCAAATGAGGATGGGTTCCCCTTTTGAGTCTCTCAAGGTTTCTTCCTCATAACATCTAAGGGAATTTTTCCTTGCCACAGTCACCATGGCTGCTCATCAGAGATAAATACACGCCATTCACCTTAACTCTTAAAATTCTATAAAGCTGCTTTGAGACAATATCTGTTGTGAAAAGCACTTTAGAATTAAACTTGACTTGACTTGATTCAGCTACAATGGTCTTAGTAAAGTGTCATGCTGGAGCAGGTTTGGGTCTCCTAGTACAAGTGAAGGGAAAATGTAATGCTAATGTGTCCCTCCAACACACACATGGCTGGAAGAATTAGGTGTCCCAATACTTTGTCCATGTAGTGTATAGCATATTGCACTGCAGGTAGTAACTTAGTGGTCAAGGTATTGGACTCCAGATCAGAAGGTCAAATCCGAGCAACACCAAGCTGCAACTGCTGGGCCCTTGGACATGACCCTTAACCCTCAACCGCTCATTTGTAAGTCATTTTGGACAAGGGTGTCTGCCAAATGGGGTAAATGTAAAATGCTTTGTGAGTAAGAGCCTCCTGAAGCAATAAAATCATCTATAAAGTGACTGGTCAAAAAATACATTCATTCATTTTTCATATACATTGACTGAACCTATTACCCACTGAACCAAGTGCATCAATCTAATGCAGTAAGCTGAGGTCCAAACGGTCGTGCTGTTTACGAATACCTCCTGCTTTGAGAGTTGAACGGTGCTGTGTAAATGAAAGCGTATGAGGCCTGGTTTATCCAGACCGCTGAATTTCTCGTTTTCCGGTGTGTTCGGTCGTCAATCACGAAGGTGTAGCTGATTAGGAGGCGGCTCTCATACTCATATCGAGTGCATGTGAGCACTTGGTGCTGGGACGCTGGACTTGTGCAACAGCTAGGAGAAAGACGACACTGCGGAGATTTATCGGGGTGTATCGTGACTGCCGTTAAGCTTTTAAACCGAAGAAAGGCCGTCGTTCCTATGGTGATGACGAAATACTCGGATCGGGAGGAATCCCTAGGGAATCCTTCCCGATCGATAAGACGAGTAAACGTCACGGCTCGGTGTGAGTTTGGGGAAGAAACACGACATCAGAAACACAGCAAAATGAATCTTTTCCAGACGCTGCCTGTCTCGCAATGGAGATTTATTATCGAATACCTGAACCAAAAGGGGATCACACTGACACTGTAACAGCTGTGATTAACGGTTTAGGCTTATATCCTAAGAACTGTCAAGGCCAGGCCCATTACAATGCTGACGACATGTCAGGGCGTTAGAACAGCCTGCAGGCTCACTTAAACACCAAATCGTCCAGTAATCCGCTCTACACCCTGCACTACACACGGCCTCAGTGTGGCTGTTTGGTACCATCAGAGAAAACAGACGGTTTACTACTCATACTTGTAGTCCCTTTGACCCTGTCGCAGATCTACTCATTAGAACACATTTTCCCATGAAGCACAAAATAATCCTTGTACACACATATAGCACATTTTTTAAAAATGGATGCTGTTTATCATCTCTGCTTCACATCAGACTATAAATTGTTCTTATTTCCTTTGCCCTCTAGACATTCGAGACATGATACATAGCCATAAGTATGTGGATACCTGTCCTTGATGAACAGCCCATTTCAAATGTATCCCCGTTGTTGTTCTTTACAATAAGCTCCACTCCTCTGGGAAGGCTTCGTCTACATTTTGGAGTGTGGCTGAGAGGTTTTGAGACATTAGTAAAGTAAGACCCTGATGTTGTACAAGGAGGTTTGGGGTGTAGACAGTTCATCCCGAGGGTGATTAATGGGTTTGAGGTCAGGGCTCTGTGTAGGACACTCAAGTTCTTATACTCTAAGAATGTCTTAATAAAGCTAGCTCTGTGTACAGGGGCACTGTCATGCTGGAGCAGGTGTTTGTAAATCTTAGCTCAACAAAGTTTTTCTTAATGACATGTTAGGGGTAGGGTGTGTGTGTGTGTGTGTGTGTGTCCGATTATTAAGTTCCGAAGATCAATTTAACGTCTGCACTGCATCTCTATTTATATTCCTGTGTTGCATCATTGACCAGTTTAAATAGTTCAGACGAGCTGCACAGAGGGATTCAGTACAAGCACAGAGCTGTCAGTGTTGCTGTCAGTGTTGCAGGAAAAAGTCTAGCAGGCAGAACGAGCAGCCAGAATTTGACATTAAAGTGTTGTCAGAGAACAGGTTCCACTTCGTGTGGCTTCCACCTCGTATATGATGAAACGTATTGTTTGAGATGTATTGGTAGTTTTATTGATGGCAATATTGATTAAAATCTAATCTAGCTAATATGTTTTTATTATATATATATATATATATATATATATATATATATATATATATATATATATATATATATATATACACACACACACACACACACACACACACACACACACACACACACACACACACACACACACACACACGAACCATTCCTACCATTCACCATTTAGTCCCGAATGCTGACATAATAAGCCACAATAGGTTATAATAAGCTGTTGTAGGGTTTTAGTAAAGTCAAGTAGGATGTAGGGTGAGGATGCCTGGGGTGCAGTCAGCGTTCCAATTCATCCCAAAGCTGTTCAATAGGGTTGAGGTCAGAGCTCTATAGTAGGCCACTCAAGATCTTCCACTCCAACCCGTAAAAACATGAACAACAACACGTCTGGAAAAGTCAGGCGTCCCAATACTTTTGTCCATATAGTGTATATACAAACAACAAAAGATCTAAACCTGCATTATATAAAAATTTCTTGTAAATCAAACTGAACTGAACAACTGAACCAAGACATTATGACAAAGAAAGTAGGCATCTAAGTATTTCACAATATGCCAGGTTTAGCGAATCAACTTCCAAACAAGAAAATGGCTTTATTAAATATCTGCTTTGTGATTTATGACCGTGTCGATGTACGTCGTGGTCTGTTATGCCCAGACAGTTATGCACCACGCCTCATTTTTTATATAGATATTTTTTTATTACAACCCATATGGCTGGCATCCACAAAAATGCTGATTCCACAGTGGCTGTTTTCCATAATTTATCACACTGGAATAGAGTTTTTATGGTGCCTTTAAGCATTTAGAGGTTAAAATAGAGATAAAAGTACTCCAGAGATCATTAAAAAATCTTCTGTTTTATATCTAGACCTCTATTGACATTTATTCTTCCTTAATATGTCAGTATGACCAGTTTTATAAGGCAATTTCCAGAAGAAAAAAAAGTCGTTCAAAAATACACTACACTATTGTGTCTCTCGCAGACCTCACAGATGTTTCTGCTTACAAATGACCATCACAGAAAAAAAAGTAATAACTCAAGAATCTGAGTAATTATAAAATCCAATTTCACATTTTTATTAAACTCTGGGATTTGGGGTGCATGAGGGAAAAAAAAACATTAGATCATTTTGAACATTTTACTGCAGTTGCTAACAAAACCATCCAAAAAACACCCTGAGAATGTCTTGCCAATGTAAAAAAAAAAAAAAAAAAAAACTCTGGCCAAACTCTAATGAGTCCTGCAATTAAACTTTATAAACAATTAAAGTAATCTCAACAAATGGCTTTTATGAGGGGGGTTGAAAATGGATTTAAAAGGTAAAAAGTGCAGATGTAATTGCTCTGGAGATTTACAGGGAAAAAAATAAAAAATAAAAAATGATTACAATAAATGGCAGGCGATAAAGGCTCAAATATCAGACCAGGGACCACACTTTCTCGTATTCTCTCCAGATTTTCTCCCTCAACGATCAGCATCTCTTGTCTCATGAGTTATTCTCGTGCCGTTGCGCTAAAGGAGGACGAGTGTGAATGGAAGTGAGAAGTGTTGTCCAGCTGCAACGTTTTACAAATATATATATGACTGGTCTTAAGCGGCTGTCAAAATGATACAAAAAAAAGAGAAAAACACTGCCAAAGAACAAAGCCAGGACAACAGTATACTAGTTTAGATATGCTCTTATTCCTCGTCCATGTTCTAATTATCATCCAAAACATGCAGAAGTCTTTATTCATTTAGTAAAGCTGTTCCACTATTAGTAATTTCCCATAGAATTGTTATATTGTTATTTTATTGTTCATTTGCTGTATTGATGAACTTCTCTGTTCTGAGGAGCTCTGAGTGCTCTTATTAGGTGAAGCAGTCACTGTCTATGCTACTGTAACTCTTAATATATCTTAGAGTTGGTATTACTGTTAGTTCCAATATATCGACTCCTGACCATAAGATTCGTATGAGTTTTTTGAACGTCCTATTCCACATCTTGTTTCTACTTGCTGTTATAATAAGCTCCACTCTTCTAAAAAGTTGTCCCAGTAGATTTCGGAGAGAGCTTGTGGAGATTTGTGCTCATTCAGCCACAAGTGCGTTAGTAAACTTTTCTGATGCAGGTGAGGTGAGAAGGACTGGGGTGCAGTCAGCGTTCCAATTCGTCCCGAAGGTGTTCAATAGGGTTTAGATCAGAGCAGGAGATCTTCCACTCCATCTCATATCAACTATATCTTCATGGAGCTCGCTTTGTGCACAGGGACGTTGTCATGCTGGAACAAGTTTGGGTCTCTTAGTTCAAGTAAACGGGAAAATGTAATGGTATTGCATCCAATAATATTCTACACGATTGTGTGCCTTTAACTTTGTGGCAACAGTTTGCTTTTGTCCGGATGTATGTTGTGTATTAAGGATGGAACCCAAGAGACAAACATTTAAAATTTTCCCCAAACCTTTTGTTAACTTTGTCACCTGACAAAACCAAACCATCCTACCATCCTAACTGACATGTGACAAACAATAAAGGGGGGAAAAATGCTGCTCATGGATCAATGCTGCTGCATCATGAAGTCCTCAGAGGACAGCGCTATCTACCTTCTTTCTCATACATGAGCTTAGAGATGCCTGTGACATGAGAGAAAGGGAGGGAGGGAGAGAGATGAAGGGGGGGGGGGTAGAGAGAGAGAGAGAGAGAGAGAGAGAGAGAGAGAGAGAGAGAGACAGAGACAGAGAAAGACAGAGAATGCTTCTCCCAGCCTGACCAATTTTGCTCCCTTGGCCCTGAGCCACAGATGGCTGTGGCTTAGTTGGGATTTGAAATCACACTTTCCCAACAATAGGACGTTTGTTTTTGTTGCACAACTCAAGAGCCTGACTGTAATGTTGTTTTTTCTTTCATGCTATTACATGGCTGTAATTACATTTATTCATCCTTAGCAGTCGCCTGTTCAGGGTTGCAGTGGTTTCAATTAGGCTACTAGTTTGTTCAGGAATTTACTTTACAAATAATATAATCTCATTTAGTTCGAAAATGCTGCAGGCATGTACAAACATACAAAAGTAACTGCAAAATAAAGGGGAGGTGCCTCTCATTTCGGCCACGCCCACTTCTGGCATCGTGTTAAACCTGTTAAAGTGCTACAAAGTGCCTAATCAGTGTGATCCAGATCTGCCTTTTATTTCCCTTAAAATCAAGTTATAATAAGATATTCCTCAGTTCAACATTACCCTTTTTCTAAACTCAATTCAACTGAACCATACATGTTTGAGACAAGTATTTAAAAAATGTTTCATGCAGGTTAAATAGTATGCAGCACATCAATCCAAATTCTCAGAATCGTTCATACTCCCAAAGACACAAACACATCTAAACTGGTGCAGATTTTGATCTATACCAAAAGGGAGTTTTGTGTGTAATACAAGCTTTTACAGATGATAAAACAATGCTTTAATAAAATACTGAAGGCTAAAAAAAAATTACATACCAAGTTTACCAGATATACCAGATTAAGTCTGATTACAGTTCTATAACAGCAGTTTTAAATGCATGGCAAATCATGGGTATATTATAACGTGCTCGTTATCAGAGGTTGACTGATTTTATCGATACCGATAGCTAGGTTGGATCGTACTTGCCGACAAACAAACTATAGTTTTTAAAATGGACACTTGATAAAAAATTTAAAAATCTAACACTATATGTAAAGTAGTACTGAAATCTATTAGAAAGAAAAAAAAAACAGTACTGAATCTTAAAAATGTGAAACGTAAAAAAATATGAATAATTATATTAATAAATATTGAAAGAAGAAAGTAAGAGACATGCATTGGACAAAAAGCACTGCAAATAAATAAAAACAGTTACATCCAAAATAATAAAAATAAAAAAACACTTTAAATAAACAGCAGAAGTGTCAGTAATTCACCTCTAAAGGCTGCTCTCATACTATATAACACAACCCGGAAAAACTATCAGTATGGATTTTTGAAGAAAGTCCGATGACTCGGTCAACCTCTGCTTGTTATTGTAATTGCTTCTATGATAAAAGCTTTCTGTAGTAACAGAGACATGTATGGCCACGTAATGAAAATTTAGTAATACTAAGTAGAAAAAAAGAAGAAGAAGAAGAAGCAGAAGAATCATGGTGAGTTTTTTATTTATTTATTTACCCTTTATAGACGGAGACTCCAGTGTCGGTGCTCTGTAAAGGTTCAGAAATGTTTACAAGCGTGTTATTAAATTGCTCACTATATTTATCTTTCATCCCAAACAAGCATATCCCTCCTTCCAACACCATGCCTGGGAAACAACTTGGCTGAAACACCTGAACTCTAGTCATAGGCAACATGACTGACAAGTACAGACACCTCTTGTCCTGACTAGTTGGATGTTGGTGGTCCATGTTATTTGTTTTTCTCTTCCTATTTGCAGAGAATGGGGCACCACCATGAGCATTGTTTATCCTCTAAGTAGCTCTTTTGTCAACAACTGATGGAAAGTAATTCGAAAAAAAGTCCTTACTTAAAAAAAATCCCTGCTACCCCTACCATTAAAATATGAACCCAAGAATACAGCCACTCCAGGACATTTAAAGCAGTTAGTGATATATTACACACATTTTCAAGTATTTCAACTGTGGAGATCAAACCAGGGTCTGGAAAAACACCACTGCAGGTGACCCGATGCTTGGACCCATTCCGAATTTTGTGTGAGATCAATAAAACAGCTTTAAAGCCTGGTAAAAAACCCAAGCCTGAGATTTGATCAAACTGGATAGAAACCCTCATTCCTGACTTTTAGACTCGGTCGTATCACAGCTCCTGTAAGCACTATTAAAAGTGCATTAGTGCGGCCCGTGTGGTTTTCTGTTTCATCTGTGATTCATGTACAAACACACGTTTTGTCCCCATGTCGTATGTGGAAAGCTCCTTAAAAGCCTTGTGGAAACCTCGAGGTGTGTGTTCTGTCTGGCTCGACATGAGCGTCACGTCTCATACCTTGGCCTTTATGACACGGTGCAGCGTGGCGCCTACGTTCGCTTAACAAGACACAAAGGCGCATTCCTTACTCTGGATGAGGAATCGCTCAAGTGAGTCTGAAACAAGGGGCTCCTAATGGCGCGTGGACAACTGCTAAGGGGGGGGACGTCTACGCTTCGTGCGCATATACGCGCCGTGGCGAGTCGGCGAGTCGCCGCTAAGATGGACGAGACGGAATTTTAAAAAAACGCCACGCCATCAAAGTGGTGAGGGTCAAACAGCTTGAAATCGAAGTCGAGCACTATAACAATATAATTCAAGCAATCTTGGTGCTAATCGCCTTGGAAAAGACTCCGGTGTGTCTGTATCAGGGAATCTCCATAGATCGTGTACTGAATGCACAATGCATGCATTGTGCACGTTATCTGCAAAGGGTAGGTTGAACATGCGCCACAATAGGTTATAGCCTCTTTTTTTTTCTTTATTGCAGTTCAAGGTCAAGGTTTTGGATTGTGTGCCGAGGTGACGGCTGTGCTCCTATTATTTGCTCCTTGAGCTGGGGTTTTGCGTCAGTGAGCCGCCGTTGCCGCCCCGCCTCGCCGCAGTGGATCATTAACCTGAGGCGTTGTGCAACGGCCTGTTGAAACTGTGCAAACTTTAAAAACCACACAAGCCTTAGAGCTGCTATCTGCACAGGAAGGGATAATCATCAACCAGATACACAATATGCACGTCTCTCTTTATTTCCCCTCTTCTTCATTCTCTTTCCATAAGACTGATTTTGTCCTTTTTTATATTTCTATATTTATCTATAATTTCCCCTCTGATCATCTTTAGTTGTCTCTCCGTCTATGCAAGGACAGACACAGAGGCGGCCACAGAATGTGATTCGGGGCAGAGACACAGAGGGGTGCCCTACTATTATCAATTACATAAATAAATACCAAAAATGCAATAAGGCATGCGGCGCTGTGCTGCGCTGTGAGCCGGCTGTGCGCCAGGGCATTTCTCGGATCATGACAAACCCTGCCATTCAAGCCTTGACTGGTACGGACTGACAGTTAAGCAATACTGTAAGCGTTTTTTTTTTTCCATTTTTATGGCTGTTATGTCATTTTTAATCAGCCCCATTAATCCTGCTCTATAGATTTTCAAATTCATTTCAAGACGGGTGTCAATAACTGGACACCACTATATTAGACTCAGTATTGAGTCACTTTCACACATTTTTTCACACATAGCAGCAACTTATAGTCAGTCAATTTGCATGCATATGTTTATTCAGGATGTTGGGAGAAATAAAAATTTACTTTTATTCCATTCAACTTAATTTTATTTGTATAAAGCTTTTGCCAATAGATACTGTCAAAGCAGATAAACAGATACAGACAGAAAATTTGTACCGATAAGTTTATCCCTAAATATTCATACCAAATGAGCAAGCCAGAGATAACGATGGAACGGAGAAACTCCCTGAGATGATCTTCTCCTTTACTTGTTAAACTATGCTGAAATAAGTAGAACAGTTCATATCTTAAAAAAATTTAATATTACATGTAAAAAAATACACACACACACACGCACGCACGCACGCACGCACGCACGCACGCACACACACACACACACACACACACACACACACACACACACACTTACAGTCACATCTGTATTACCTGAATGGGGTCTAACAAATGTAATCTATTTATTTATATTTTTCCATTGATTTAATACATTTTATTTGTGCCAATTTCAGTGATTACTTAATTTAATAAATATAATAAAAAAGTGCATTAATTTGATTGAGTCTATTTTATTTTGATAAAATATTATAAAATAGTTTTTCATATATTTTTTAACCAAGCAGACGTTTTATTTAAAATCGGTTTAAAAATGTCAACTGTTCAAATGTTGATGATCACAAATAACAATAATAATAATATAATAAATAATAATAAACTGCGTTAATAAAACATGACAAGCGTCGTTATGATTTGCATTTCTTTCACCTGACTGTACCGAAATTGAACCAAAGGTTCGAAGGATTTGCTTAAGGGTCTGAAGAGTGGCAGCTCGGCGATACCGGGGCCTGAACCCCTGACCTTCCGATCAGTAACCCAGAGCCTTAAATGTAAATTCTGAACCCGAACGGAGTCAAATCAATACTATAGAGTTAATTAGACAGAAACAAAGTAAATTCACTATTACAAAGGTTAATTCTAGACTTTCTAGACTAATTCAACACTATAGAATTCAGTCAAGACTCTACCAGAAGGAAATCACATGCATTACCTCACCAGTATATTAAAATTTCATTTACCACTACAGAGTTCATGTATGAGAAGCATCCGATCGATTGTGGTTCAATTGTGCTCTATCCACAATTCATTTTCGTACTTTGACTTTAACTTTGGCTTCGTACTCGAGCATGTATTTGTCAATATACGGCCACAGTTTACAGCCTGTTGGCTATTATTCACGAAAGCAAACACTGTCCAAGTCTGCTCTCAGGAATGTTAGAGTGGTTAAGCTAGTGTGCCAGGCCCAGGTGAATGTGGAAGTGGATCAGACAGATTCTCCTGGTGTCTGCACAGGTCATGCGAGTGCACGGCCGTCCCGTATCACGCTGCTATATCTAAGATGGTCACTGCCTGGGTGAGTGTTAACACTCCGGCTTTATTTCTGTTCTTATCACTTCCGCAAACTGGACTTGGCCTGGCGTTGGGTTACACTCTGCTGCTCGGCTAAAGATATTTCTAGAGCTATGGCGAACTGCTTTTCAAACCCGCCAGGCTGGGAAAGATGGAGTGCAGAACTACTTCGAGGAAGTGGAGTGGGGAGGTAATAAAGAGAAGTGGGCTTAGTGAGGAGGGGCTTCAGTGATATACAACCTCTGGCCTGACAGGACAGAAGTGTGTGAGTCAAGAGTTATCTAGTAGCTCGAATGCTGTTATTGACACACAACTTTTAGTTTTCACAGCTACAATAACTGATAAGCCAGTGTGTAGTTGTAGGTGTGGAATTTGTTTTTCTGCATAACAAATAAATACAATTATAATTCTGTTGAATTCCTCAAATGTGATTGGTTACAATTCCAATATCCAATATGGGTTCACACAATGGTGATTCTAAAGCAATGTTTATTTACAATTCATGAAAATCAATTTAAAAAAATCCAGTTTTCCACCACAGAAAAGTCTTCAGGAAAAACATAGCACATTTCTGGGTTGGCTTTTTCAATTTTCTGTAATGTGAATTTGAAAACTTCCTAATTCTTTTTCTCATTTAGATGATCATTAGTGTTTTATTCTTTATATAATACTATGACTTGGGTTTTTCACACAACTTTATCCACTTTTTATTTTTGAGAGAAGTGTAGATTTTGGAAAAATATATATTTTTCTACAGCCTGAACAAGTCAAATCGGGTGGACTGATCCAGGAAATAATTTTTATCCACTGCGTAATTGATGTCAAATTAATTTTAAGACTAGACACCATTTCACTTCCGTCTAAAACAAAAACTGCATAAATGATAACCAGTTGCATCAAAGGACTGCTGTTACTTTTTAACAAGCTGTATATATACTGTATATATTTACTTATATCTGCTTATCAATCACTAACTTATCCCCTCCCACTATGCACTCGGTTATAAAGAGGTTATAAACCTAAGCTGTAGTTAGTTATTCTAGACTTTATTAACTTTTTTTGATAAAGAATACTTTTATCAAATCTTTTACCAGCAATAAACTCCACATTATATAAAATTTACATGAGTCTTGTATAACCTCAACACCCCACAATGCAACAGTCCACTCCGGCCCGAGTGTGTGGAATGCTCTGGAAAAAAACTGACTGAGAGTCGGTCTGAAGCACATAAAAAGCCCTGTCTAGGGTTGCCCAAGTTCAGCAGCCAGTCTGAGAGGTGTTTAATAAAGCGGGAATAGCACTGCACACTTTACTCCACCCCCTCCACAAACACACACACACACACACACACACACACACACACACACACACCATGCTCTACATAGGGAAATGGCTGTTTGGGCTAGTTATTGGTCAGAGTAGTCACTCGTTCCAATTTATGTCTAAAGAAAACAATGGTCCCGTCACAGAAACATGGCATGGGTCTACACGCTGCACTACATGTAAGAGATGCTCGGTTTAGACTTAGAGTTTTAGAATTAACACTGGTTATCATGTTAACACCATTATGCTAAAAACCATGGAAGTTAATTTGGGATTATAGAGTTAATCTGAAACTGTGACAGAGTTAATTCACCACTATAGAGTTAGTTTGACATGCAACAGTTATTTTCTCAGTATAATTTATTTGACACTGTTATACAGTTAATTCTCTAGTATAGAATGAATTGGAAACTGTAAAATTATTCACCACTAAATATCATTTCAACTGAGTTAATTCACCTGTCTCCAGGTTTAATTCACCACTATAGAGTTAATTCAGGACTGCGAGAGTCACAACTATAGAGTTAATTCCAGACTGTAACAGTTACTCATCCCTAATGAGATAATTCAAGACTTTACCAGTTACTCATCACTATAAAGATCATTTTAAGACTGTAACAGTTACTCATTATTATAGAGTTCATTTAGGACTGTAACAGTTACTGATCACTTTAGAGATCATTCAGGATTGTAACAGTTACTCATGACTATAGAGTTCATTCAGAACTGTAACAGTTATTCATCACTATAAAGATAATTCAGGATTGTAACAGTTACTCATCACTAATAAGATAATTCAAGACTTTAACAGTTACTCATTACTATAAAGATAATTTTAAGACTGTAACAGTTACTCATTATTATAGAGTTCATTTAGAACTGTAACAGTTACTGATCACTTTAGAGATCATTCAGGATTGTAACAGTTACTCATGACTATAGAGTTCATTCAGAACTGTAACAGTTATTCATCACTATAAAGATAATTCAGGACTGTAACAGTTACTCATCACTAATAAGATAATTCAAGACTTTAACAGTTACTCATTACTAATAAGATAATTCAAGACTTTAACAGTAACTCATTACTATGAAGATAATTTTAAGACTGTAACAGTTACTCATTATTATAGAGTTCATTTAGGACTGTAACAGTTACTGATCACTTTAGAGATCATTCAGGATTGTAACAGTTACTCATGACTATAGAGTTCATTCAGAACTGTAACAGTTATTCATCACTATAAAGATAATTCAGGATTGTAACAGTTACTCATCACTAATAAGATAATTCAAGACTTTAACAGTTACTCATTACTATAAAGATAATTTTAAGACTGTAACAGTTACTCATTATTATAGAGTTCATTTAGGACTGTAACAGTTACTGATCACTTTAGAGATCATTCAGGATTGTAACAGTTACTCATGACTATAGAGTTCATTCAGAACTGTAACAGTTATTCATCACTATAAAGATAATTCAGGACTGTAACAGTTACTCATCACTAATAAGATAATTCAAGACTTTAACAGTTACTCATTACTAATAAGATAATTCAAGACTTTAACAGTAACTCATTACTATGAAGATAATTTTAAGACTGTAACAGTTACTCATTATTATAGAGTTCATTTAGGACTGTAACAGTTACTGATCACTTTAGAGATCATTCAGGATTGTAAGAGTTACTCATCACTATAGAGTTCATTCAGAACTGTAACAGTTACTCATCACTATAAAGATAATTCAGGACTGTAACAGTTACTCATCACTAATAAGATAATTCAAGACTTTAACAGTTACTCATTACTATAAAGATAATTTTAAGACTGTAACAGTTACTCATTATTATAGAGTTCATTCAGAACTGTAACAGTTACTCATCACTATAAAGATAATTCAGGACTGTAACAGTTACTCATCACTAATAAGATAATTCAAGACTTTAACAGTTACTCATTACTATAAAGATAATTTTAAGACTGTAACAGTTACTCATTATTATAGAGTTCATTTAGGACTGTAACAGTTACTCATTATTATAGAGTTCATTTAGGACTGTAACAGTTACTCATTATTATAGAGTTCATTTAGGACTGTAACAGTTACTCATCACTATAAAGATAATACAGGACTGTAACAGTTACTCATCACTATTGAACTCAATCAGGACTGTAACAGTTACTCATCACTATAGAGTTAATTTAGGACTGTAATAGTTACTGATCACTATAGGGTAAATACAAGGCTGTAACAGTTACTCATCACTATAAGGATAATTTAGGACTGTAACTGTTACTGGTCACTATAAGGATAATTCAGGACTGTAACAGTTACTCATCACTCCAGCGTGGGATTTTTCTCACCTCACTGCAACCCTGTACGTGTAAAAACTTTCCTTATACTTCACATTTACTACAAGAGCTGCCCTGAAAAACAGCGTGCCCGAGCCCGATGGCGCACATTGAAGCGGCTGAGAAAGAAGACTCACAGGTAGTAGGTGAAGGCGCTGAGGCCGCTCGGCACGGAGCTCAGTCCTCTCCCGGAGCAGTCGGCGCCTCCGTCTCCGTCGCAGCGGCACGCGGGCGCGCACACGGCCGGAGTGGAAGCTGCCTGAGCCGCGGCGCCGCGCACGCACAAGCCGAGAAAGAGGATCCGGACGGCAAGCGGTGGCATCATCATGTGTGTGTGTGTGTGTGGGTGTGTATGCGTGTTTATTTAACCAGGTCCGGAAAACCAAACCGCTACCGCTGCAGTCTTCTCCACGCTTCCTGCGTACGGTTTATGATGTTGTAGAGTTCAATCTGCGGGCGAGTTAACAGACACGAAAGTAAGCAGCGTCTTTGTTTATCGATGCATGTCGCGGGTTAAACCGAGCGCTCGCCTCGCACCCACAGCAGGGCCGGTGAGCGGGCGTTCGTGCTGCGCAGCCTCGAATCCCGAACGGCCACACAAACACACCTTTCCCCCGTAGTGTTTTTTTTCCGCTTTTGTTTCTCCAACTAAAACAAGACCGCACACCGCGCTGCTCCTCCCGAACCTCCGCCGAACAACAAGGTGACAAAAACGAAGCGAATTAAAAGAAAAAGAAACAAACAAATAAACAAACAGATTAAAAAAGGCGCGCTGTTTCCGCAGGGTTTCCTCCGGTTCGCATAGAAAAACACAGTCGCGCGATATCCAACCTTCGGCTCGTGCAGCTCCCGCGATCCTGCCCCGCGTTCTGCCCGGGACAGTCAGCTACGCACGAGCTGCTGAATATGCTAATTAGATGCTGAATATTCATGACTTTTTGGCTTGGCTATTAGTTGGAGAGGAGGGAAAGAGGGGAGGTCCAACCGCGAGTAGCGTCCCGCTGTGTCCTGTTGTCTCCTCTGGTGTCCTGTGATGTCCTGCTAAGCTGAACAGAAGATAATGAAAAAAAATAAAAAAACACACTGCTTACATTTCTTATAGACACCTACAGTTAAGGACATAAGAAAGAAACTCTCATTTCACTGTGTACTGCTTCAGCTATATGGTTGAAACGACAATAAAAGCTTATTGACTTGACTTGAGTTTGCATATGCTTTTTAGAAAATGGAAATGATTCATAAATAATAATAATAATAACCACAACAACAGAAATAAAACCCTAATTATTTAGTAAATCCACTATAGAGTTCATTCAAGACTGTATTACAGAGTTACGCATCATTATAGAGCAGACGCCATCATGCATTTCACACTCAGGCCTTCAGTGATGCCCTGCCTGAATCAGTCCACCTCTTAATACCATCATTATGACACCAGAGCTAAAAAAACCATCAATATTATACAGAAATGAAGAATAACAAAGCGCTGCATCACAAACAGGTATCTCATGCAGTGAGAATGAATGCCATTACAAAAGCAATAAACCCAGTGAACACAATTCCACAAGACTCCTTTCACTTTTTTACTAATTCTCCAGGAAATAAAAAAAATGGTACTGGTTCATAAAAAAAAGCTTAACAACTGTTTTAAACTGTTTTGGCGGTGAAAATGATTGGACGCCTTTTAGATCAGCCAAAATCGCAATCTGTTTGTTAAAGCAACAATTTCAAGCAACATATAGTTTATGCTAAAAGAGCCCACATGTGCTGATGTTGACGTCTTATGGCTGATACATACCTTTGAAAACATGTGATGTGATGGTTGAAATCTAATTGGAAAGAACCTCTAACTTAAACGTACTGCTTGCAGCAGCACATCTGGGCAAAAAGCTATAAAATTATTTCGAATAATTCAATACATATTGATGGTCAAAAATATGTGTAGGTTAGTGATTCTGATAGAGTTTAGGTCAGCAGAGAAAGTCTTGCTGAACCTGACAGCCTACCACTGCTACAGAGTTCATTCAAAACTTTGACACTTTCTCATCTCTATAAAGTTAATTCTAATCAGTGGTGGGCGGTCAGGACCAGCAAAGCCTTCTCTGCTGTCCTAAACACTATCAGAAACACTGACCTACATTTACAACCTAAATTCTAATATTTGTTCCATGAAACTTTATTTTTTATTCCCAACAGTTTATTATCTTCATTTCGTAGCGTTTGTCTTGGCTGCACCGCTTCCACTACGTGTATGTGGATGTCAGATTTTTTTGTCCAATCAGATTTCAGCCTCTATGTGCTGCCATTTCAATCTAATCTGCCCAGAGCCTATAAGGTCTGTTCTGATGGCGTTTTTTTAAACATAGTCTTCTTAATAAATAGCTCTGTTTCTTTAACCAATCAGATTTCATATTCTCCTCACAGGGCAGCTAGCTGGCCCAGAATAGCCTCAGCATTTTTCTGTCCACTGATTGGTTGGTCAGAGGGAAACTGTTACAGCCAAGATCGACTGGCAAAACACATGTGTAGCTCTGCACATATTAATACATCAGAGTTAGACTCTTTTATGCCTATGGAGGTGGAAAAATTTATTTGGTCTGGGATATACTTAAAAATACATTTTCCAGGAAAAGCTAGACATCGTGAGGAGGTCGACCAACCCTGAAGCTAGCTAGCTTGTCTCAGGCCAGGAAAGGGTTTGTTCACCACTTCCAGACCAGTGAATACGAGCGGTACCACTGGAATACAGCCTCTGAGGAGCGGTGCAAATTATGAGTCTGCATCTCTAGTGAGTAGGTTGTATATTATTTAGATTTTAATTTTTTTGTCATGTTATTAGAAAATAATAACATATATTAGTTATTATATATTGATTCTGAACTGCTCCAGATGATGTAGGTGCACAGTTGCGGTTGTAGTGAAGAAGTTTGGAGTTGTCTTAACTGGGTTTCGGAACTTAACTGGGTAATTGAACATGCTGTTAAATTACGTTTTTCTATAGTATTGATGGTTTCTATAATTGCGACGTGATAGTGGTGATATTAAGAGGTGGATTACATTGGTGTACACAGGTGTGAATAAGTGTGTGTTTGCGTGTATGTGGCATCCTGGGTCCATTCCTGCCTTACACCCAGTTTTTCCAGGATCCACAGCCACCCTGTCCAGGACACAGTGTCCACCGGATATAAACATAAATTACATTCTGTTTGCAAAATTTCTAGCATGTCTGGACCTCAAAACCAGTTTAAACCAGTTTTGGGTGTGTTCTTTCAGTGCTCTGTGTGTGAATGTAATATTGCATGTCTAAATTCATAGGAGTAGGTGTTCATAAAACATTGCACACGTTCATTCCATCTCACTGATTGAGGTCATACGTTTGATCATAAAACTGCATTTGTCCCTGAATGAGCAAATTAATTCTAGAGTTAATTCAAAACTGTGGCAGAATTACTAATCACTAATTATTTAATATAGTTAAATAGCTATTTCACATATTTTACATATAATAATGACTGAACATAAAGAAATTAACTAGTTCAAATGTTTATGCATGCACATGATTTATAATTCTATGTGCAAGGGATTTGCATCTCCATAAGTGAGGCCGATGCGATTCGCATCTCGATGCATAGCCAATTATACGAATAAAGGTACAAATGAAGCAGCTACTGATGCATTGCGATACAATATGATTCACCCTTATTATGATGCAGTGCAATTTTATTTGTGATTCCACACAATGTGATTCAATGCAATAAAATGCAATGGGAAAAAAATTATGCCATGCAATTCAATATGGTTTAAAATGTTCACATATATTTCTTCGTTTCAGACAGATAGCAAATCATATCTTTATTTAAACGGCTTCTAACACATGGCCCTTTAACAAACAGGCCTTTGTAGTGCAAAAATAACAAATAAATAAAAGATTAAATAAATTTTTGTTCCTCTTCTATCTCCAGGAAGAAAAAACTCTACCTCTGCTATGTTAATCTATACTCTATGTGACTTTCAGGACACGCCTCAGTCTGCTGTGATACATGTTCATGTAGCAGCAGTGGTGCTGAGCGAACGTGCTCGAGAAACAGTTTAGCGAGGAGAAATCAATCTACGTATAAAGTATTGGTCACAAATTCAGTCACTTTCTAAATAATAAAAGTATACCGCATCTACTAATAGTTATTTATAAATAATACATTTTTTTACAAATGCAAATATGTTTCAAACGATACATTGTGATACAAATGCCAACTTGTATCCAATGCACACTTTTTAAAATCAATGCATCACATCATTAGGTTTTATGCCAGTGCACCAATGAAAATCAATAAATCTAACCATCCCTATTGTGTGCTAATACCTGAATGATCATCAACTGATTTTATGCTTTGTGGTAACAGTTCACGAGACCCTTGTTTGTCCCGAGCAGTTCCCAATCTTCTTCAGAAAAACACTCCAGGAATTGCACATGATCTGTTTTTTGAGTATTTTCTGCATATGTAATCCCTGTTATGAAACAGCTATATTATTATGAGTTTTTTCCCATACTTGAATTCACACAGCTTTTACAACTAATACAACTATTACAAATAGCGCAAATATTATTTGATTCTCTATAAGACAACATTGTACATTAAGAGCTGGGGGTGTAAACTTTTGGACAGACAGAGTAAATTTGTATTATTTTGTTATGTGGGAAATGCGTTAAGTTGCGTAGCTAATATAATAAAAAATATTTGCAAATGAAGTCATTCTAATTTACACTCCGGCTGTTGCCCTCGTAAGGATTAATGACTAGAACTGAATTATTATCATATGTAAATGCAATAATACATATATGTAAATATGTAAATTATTATGTGAAATAACATCTTTAGGACAAAAGGTCATTTTTTTATGATCCCTATTTTGTATCTCATAAACATCAGTTGTTGCAGTATTCAATGAGATGATCTCTTACAGTGGTTATTAATCCCCTACACCTGTGAGAAATGTAAGGTATTATTTCATTTCTCTCATATATATTATCTTAATCACAAACAGGCTTCACGTTGTACAGGATACACACATGGCATCGTGAATGTGTTTTAAATCTAAAAAGGATTAGCGGTTTATTTTGGAGCTAGGATATGTTCTTTGTAAAGCTGGGATACAGATGTCTTATATTGGCTTTATTACAAATGGATCACCATTTTAGAAGCTTTCAATTTTCTGCTTCTATATTATAAAGTAACTAACAATAACTCTCATTAACTAAGATGACAGGAGAATATTTCATAGAAATCTCAAACGTATGCACTGTTGATAAAGGCAAAGCACATTGAATCTAAGGTAATCTAATAAACTAATAATGGATTTTAATGTATTCTTCTTTCAGTTAAAGACAACTCCTCACAAGTTTGCTATAATCTGATATAAATGGGGCCTGAAATTCTGTTTTATTCTGTAATGAGCTTCATCCTTTTCAATGCCCAGAATGCATTTATACACACAAACAAAGAAGAGCACATTATACAGTAAACGTGCAATGCATAATGACAGATATTAGATCTAAAGGTTTTGGGGATTTAACACTTTAAAAATAAAAGTAAATAAAAAAAGAGGATGCCTGTTATATCCCCAAATCATTCGATTATTACCCCATTGATGGGAACTTACTCAAGACTAATAATTTTATTATCAAGCTATTTATACATATTAAATTGAAGCCTCCCATCTAATCTTAACAAGTCACCACTGATTTTTTTTACTCTTCCAGCGTCACATAAATAAATTATGGAATACTCATGAGTGCTTATGAGTTATAAAGGCCCAGTTTAAATATTATACTACACTCTTTTTTAAAACTCTGTATTACTCCCAGTTCTGCCATGTGAAGTCTGCGTTTCATTTATTCGGCATGAAATACAGTACATTGGCACTAAACTGGAAAAAGTTTGTGGGCATCTGACCATTAGAGTTATATGAGATGAGATAATAACCTCCACCCTTCTGGGAAAATGTTCCCATAGATTTTGGAGTGCACTTATGGAGATTTGTGCTTATTCAGCCACAAGGGCATTAGAAAGTCAAGTACTGATGCAGGTGAGATGAGAAGGTCTGGGGTGCAGTCGGTGTTCCATTCATCATAAAATAATTCAGAAGGGTTGAGATCAGAGATCTATAGCAGGCCACTCGAGATCTTCCTCTACAACTCATGAAACCATATCTTCATGGAGCTGGCTTTGTGTACAGGGGGTTTTTGTCATGCTGGAACAGGTTTGGGTCTCCTAGTTCAAGTGAAGGGGAAATTTTATTCTGCCACATCCAAAGACTTCTGACAGTTAACAATTGTTTGTTTCAAATTTTGTGGTAACAGTTTGGAGAGAAACACTTACAACTGGAAAAGTCTTGTGTCCCATTACTTTTGTCCACATAGTTTACTTCTGAACAAACCAGTGCTGGAGTTATTTAGATTTAGACTGAAGCTTCTCGAGATCTTTTCATTCCAGTGTTACTGTCTGTGTTAACTTTAAAAGCCTTCAAGAAGCTACACACACACACACACACACACACACACACACACACACACACACACACACACACACACACACACACACACACACGTAGACACACACACACACACACGTAGACACACACAGACATACACGCTCCAATGTAGCACTTCAGGGATTAAGTATTCTGACTCAGACACGGACATGCCAGAGAAAGAGAGAGAGAGAGAGAGAGAGAGAGAGAGAGCGATGAAGAGAGAGAGAGAGAGAGAGAGAGAGAGAGAGGGAGAGAGAGAGACAGAGAGAGAGAGAGAGAGAGAGAGAAAGAGAGAGAGAGCGATGAAGAGAGAGAGAGGGAGAGAGATTGAGAGAGAGAGAGAGAGAGAGAGAGAGCTTAATGTTTGGCCAGTCTGCTTCTTAGCAGTAAAATCTTCCATATATGTCACATCACTTTGATACAGTCACCGCTCCATTGACGTCAGGTTTATCTAAACGAGCTAAAGCTTGCTTTTACAGACACATATTTGTCTAGACCTTGCAGCATTATCTTATCTTTCACTGCTATGCCCTGCTCTTTGATTATCATATCGAATTTGACTGTTATTTTTCCACTGTAGGCTTTTAAATCCCATTTCTTGCTCCACACAGGCACTTTAGTGGCAGATTAATGTCTGGAGGAGGAATGGTATTGTATTTAGTTTCTGCTTCAAGAAGGAAGCTCCATCTTTTTTAGTCAGCTGCTCAAGCAATAGGTAACTTAGTATCCTACCAATTTCTGAACTAACATAACTTTTGCCAGTTCTCTACTCTACTAAGCATTGCGGTTACGTTGACCTTTTTTTGTTTCCCTGAGCTACACGCCCAACTTGTCATCACATTACTCCAGTCTTAATGCGAATAACGATACGCGATGTGTTTGTAAGCCAAGACAGGGAAACCGGACATGTGGGATTCATTTCCAGCAGCAGTGGCAGCTCCGTTCACTTTCAGTCTTTAGGCCTCTGTCCAATCTGTAGCCTCAGTGTGTTGAGCCTTATAAACTGCCAAGTGTTCCTCAGGACAGGAAGGGCCCGTGAGGCAACAGGGTTTCATGCAAATGTCATTTGCATAAGCAGCAGTGGAGGGGAGCAGTGAAAAAGCCACTTGTGCTGCTTGTTTTGATAGACGGCTGTGTGTAAGAGGAAAAGAACACATTTGAATGGCACATCAAGATCCCCGTACAGACGCTGACTATCAAGACGGCGTTATCAAAGTTGTGTGTGTACCCACTCATGTGTGAGCGCGTGTGCGTGAGACAAAAAGGGACAGGAGCAAGAAGGGGTCACAGGGGCATCTATTTCTTAATACATATAAGTGTGTTTGTGTTTTATAGACCAGTTCAACCAGCTGAGTGATGTCCGTCTTAATTCAATTCAATGATTCATTGGACAAAGTTGTTTATATTGTTTGTGAATATGTAGTTGGTTAAAACTTGTTTACCCAGACATCACGTAAACCTTTTTCTCAAAACAGTTTCTGTCTTTTGCTGCAATTCTAAATACAATTACCGTAATTTCCAGACTATTAAGCGCACCCAAATATAAGCCGCACCCACTGAATTTTACAAAGATTTTTATTTTAAACATAAATAAGCCGCAGGTGTCTACACTGAAACTAATGAACTTTACACAGGCTTTTTTAACGAAAGAGAGTGTCTGTTACACAGTGTAATGGGTGAAATATGTTGTGGCTCTTTTAAGAGCAGAGCGGCATTTTGGGAACAGCCTGCCGTCGCATTTTTCCAGTATTACTGCATGTGTGCAAGACCGAGGAATATGTCCTTATTATTTTCTGATGCTCATTTCTAAGTTTCTTTGACTAAACCGTAACGCTGTTGCCAAGAAAAATAAAAAAGCACGAGTTTTGGAAACCTGTCTGTGCTTCTATGATTTCTGTTGCAAATGGAGTTAGTGAGCTCTCCATTCACCCAGACTCAACGTGCTACAACGGCTTGTATCTAAACAGTAGCCCACCAAGAAAGTCATTGTTCACTGTCTTCCTCCTTCCTTTCACAACTATTTCTCTCGAGAGTTTTTCTTTTGGAATCTTCGTGCGTTTAAAAATCACCATCGGTGAATCTTTTCTCCCGATTGTTTTCAGCGTGATGAATAATTCGTTTTTTTGACTTGAACCGGGAAAAACCCAGGAAAAATCCATATATTAGCCACTTCACTGTTTAAGCCACGGGGTTCAAAGCGTGGGAAAAAAGTAGCGGCTTATAGTCCGGAAAATACAGTACAACATTTTTACAGATATCATTACAGATTAGTATTTACAGTGCCCTCCACAATTATTGGCACCCCTGTTTAAGATGTGGTCGTGGACTTCTAAAAATTCTCCTTTTTTTTAAAACAACATAGAACCCAAATGCAAAAAAAGAGAAAAATCCAACCTTTCATTTAAGTACATAACTTTGGTGGTAAAAAAAATCATACATTTAGAAAAAAAAAAAAAAAACTTGAAATCATGTGTCCCACAATTATTGGCACCCCTAACAATTCCTCTGAAAAATGTAATTTTTTTTTTTTATATATATTTTTCTGTAGTTGCTAAGGTTGGTCAGGGTATCTAGGGACTTTTAATTAGTAATTCATGATTTCCTGTTTCCCTGGGGTATAAATATGACGTGACACAGAGGCCCATTTGTCAACATGGCAAAGACAAGAGAACACACCATTCAAGTAAGGCAGATGTGTGTCGACCTTCATAAGTCAGGCAATGGCTACAAGAAAATAGCCACTCGCCTTAACTTGCCGGTATCTACAGTCAGAGGAATCATTAAGAAGTTTAAAACAACTGGAACAGTGACAAACAAGGCTGGAAGAGGTCCCAAGTTTATCTTGCCACAACGCACAGTGAGGAGGATGGTAAGAGATGTAAAAAAATTTCCCAAGCTCACCGTCACAGAATTGCATCAAAGAGTGGCATCTTGGGGTCACAGAGTCTCCAAAACAACCATCAGACGCTCTCTACATGCCAACAAGCTGTTTGGGAGACATGCAAGGAAAAAGCCTTTTCTCACTAACACTCACAAACGTAAACGTCTGGAGTTTGCTAAGCGGTACTGGGACTTCAACTGGGATCGTGTGCTTTGGTCAGATGAGACTAAGATTGAGCTTTTTGGCAGCAAACACTCTAAGTGGGTCTGGCGTAAAACAAAAGATGAGTATGCCGAAAAGCACCTCATGCCCACCGTGAAGTATGGTGGAGGATCTGTGATGCTGTGGGCCTGTTTCTCTTCCAAAGGCCCTGGGAACCTTGTTAGGGTGCATGGCATTATGAACGCTTTGAAGTACCAGGATATTTTAAATAAAAACCTGATGGCCTCTGCCAGAAAGCTGAAGATGGGTCGTCATTGGGTCTTTCAGCAGGATAATGATCCAAAACATGTGGCAAAATCTACACAAAAGTGGTTCAGCAGTCACAAACTCAAGGTCCTCCCATGGCCATCTCAGTCCCCAGACCTCAACCCAATCGAAAACCTGTGGGGCGAGCTAAAGAGAAGAGTGCATAAGAGAGGACCCAGGACACTGGATGATCTAGAAAGATTGTGCAAAGAAGAATGGTCAAAAATCCCTCTCTCTGTGTTCTCCAATCTTGTGAAATGTTATAGGAGGAGATTAAGTGCTGTCTTGTTGGCAAAAGGAGGTTGTACAAAGTATTAACATCAGGGGTGCCAATAATTGTGGCACACATGATTTCAAGGTTTTTTTTTTTTTCTAAATGTGTGATTTTTTTACCACCAAAGTAATGTACTTAAATAAAAGGTTGGATTTTTCTCTTTTTTTTGCATTTGGGTTCCATGTTGTTTTAAAAAAAAGGAGAATTTTTAGAAGTCCACGACCACATCTTAAACAGGGGTGCCAATAATTGTGGAGGGCACTGTATCTTCTTGAACAGGTATATTAATCATCCAGCACAATGTATTGTTTGTTGACTAGGATTTAATTGTACTGTTGTTACTGGAGGTCAAGTTTAACTGCAGATATTCATTGAAATAACAATAAAAAAAATTCATAAAAAAAGAAAAACTAATTTTACTGTCAAATTCTTAAATATGATTGGCCAAAATGCCTTACTATAGTTTCTATATTAATTTACACAGGTACTTGTAAGGTGCACATCCTACGTAAACGAAATGCTTTGAACTTTTTTTTAATTGAACGAAAAAAAAAAAGGAAAATCAATGTTAACATTTTCTGGTTATGTTTATTTCACATTCATGGAAGGAGTCTCCAGTGTCAGCATATGTCCATACCAATCAGTATTTTTTTCTCTGTGGGAAAGTCTTCAGGTTACAGGATTTTTTTTTTGCTTTCGAGTTTTGACAAGCTGCAATTTCTTTGTCTTGAAAACAACTACATAGAAGGAAAAACAGGAACTAGCTTGTCTCAAAACATTAATTGTATAAAAAAATATGATTAATGGTGCTTTACTTCTTGTGAATTAACTGAACATTGATGTTGTGATTGGATTTTGTTTTATTTCATACAAATTATGCGATTAAAACATGAACCTTTTCGCAAATCCTTAATCTCTGAATGAGCTGCACCGTATAGTAAACAAACACACACAAAAATCCTGACTCAATTTCGAATGTTTAAAATGTTTTACATATTTTACAAAAGAATTATTAAACTTATTTATAATTTTATATACTTGAGGAAATTTATAAAATGGATAAAAGTATTGGGACACCTGACTTTTCCAGCCATATGTTTTTCTTCCCCAAATTGTCGCCACAAAATTGTATAGGAAGCCTTTGGATGTGTCAGTATTCAATTCTCCCTTCACTTCAACCTGTTCCAGCATGACAATCCATAAAGTAAGAAGTAACAATCCATAAGTAAGCTCCATGAAGATATGCTATTCATGGGTTGTACTGGAAGATCTTGAGTGGTCTGCTATAAAGCTCTGACGTTAACCCTATTTAACACCTTTTTTTGGATGAATAACAACGCTGAGTGCACCCCAGGCCTCATCACCTCACCTAAATCAGTACCAGACCCTTGTGGCTGAATGAGCACAAATCTCCAGAAGCACACTCCAAAATATAGTGGAACATCTTCACAGAAGAGTGGCAAATGGAAAGTAAACGCTGAAAGGAATGTCAAAACACATGCAAATCTTATGGTCAGGTCTCCACAAATTGTTGTCTGTACAATGTTCTTGTTTCCCTCCATTTAATTTGATTACTAAATAAACCCTCCACAAATTCATGTTTGCTCTTACTAGCGCTTTTCATTAACCCTAATATTTCTTCGTTTCTCTCTGTGTGCCTTTCGGTTTTAAGGTGTGACATTAGATTCCGGTGGACACTCGGCCGTGTAGTGATTATATCACTATCAGCTCCTTTAGCAGCTCTGTGCTTAGACTGAATTCTCAGTCCCTTGTAAACAGCTTTGGATAAAAGCCTATCTCACAAGGAATTAATACAACTGTAATGTAAATGTTTATTCACTGAAAAGAATACGTCTGCATTCACACTTGATCTACAAAAGCAAAGGCGGTGCAGACACTATTCAAAGAATTTACCTAAACACAAAAAGAATGAAAATACGATTCCTACGCACCCATTGTAAGTTACTTCCATTGAATATTGAGTTAAGAAAAAAAAAGATATTTTATTGTGTGTGCGGGTGGTGGAGCTTTTTATACAAAAAGCGTAATTATAGCTTTTTGAGCATAACAAAGCCTCACCCTAACAACCCAGAACACGTCTTCACCAGTCTCAGGGAAGACGGCAAAACCTATACAATGCATGTAACGCAATTTCTTTACTCGTGTGTAAATGAAAGCCACCTAAGTGTTTGTAGCTCAGGGAATAAAGACAGGATGTTTCAACACACTTCTCTTTTCTAACAGTGAATATGGGTAATGGTACAATGATAATAATAATGATGATAAATATTTTTACTTATTATAGCAATAGTAATACTAATAGTAATAGTACATTTTAATATATTTCATATTTTTGCCCATTAATATGATTTAATTATTTCCAATACACTATTCTCTTCAGTTCATTTGGTTTAAAAGAGGCAGATATTGAGGACATTTGCTAATATTATTATTCCCAGCAATGCATTGTGATAAATCAAATCAAAACTCATTAAGATGCACTGACGTCACTTCCTTTTATTTTGACGGACTTTGTATCATGTATCTCGTCATTGAGAAAAGAACTTTGTGAAAATTGGGACTTTTTTCCAGCCATATCTGAACCTTCTGCAAAAACTGTTACCACAAAGTTATCGGATGTTTACAAAGCCAGCTCCATGAAGATATTCTTTACATGGGTTAAAGCGGAAGATCTTGAGTGGACTGTAATAGAGCTCTGATCTCATCCTTATTGAATATTTTTGGAATGAATTGTAACACTGACTGCTCCCTTCTCACCCTACACTAGAATCTGACTTTGCTAACGCCCTTGTGCCTGAATGAACGCAAATCTCCAAAATCAAGTGAAGCTTCTCAGAAGAGTAGAGCTTATTGTAACAGCAAATGGAGACTAAATGTGGAATGGGATGTTCAGATCAGGTGTGTACAAACTCTCCTTTTAATTTATATTGTATGCTCAGTCTCTGTAAGAATGCTTATAGTTCCATCTGCTGGAGGATTGGAGTATTGCATACAAGACCTCGAGAATAATACACAACGAGAGGAAACAGTGCCACATAGTGGATGTGCAGATTTTAACAATCCAGGACTTGTATGCTTATACATACACTATATGGACAAACGTATTGGGACACCTGACATGTGGTTCCTTTTCAAATTGTTTTTCACAACATTATAAACACACATTTTTAGAGAAAGTCGTTGAATGTGGTAACATTAGATTTTTTTCATTTACTTAAACTAGCAGACCCAAACCTGTTCCAGCATGACAATGCCCCTGTGCACAAAGTAAACTCCATGAAGATATGATTTGCATGTTTGAAGTGGAATGAAGATCTTCTTTAATAGAGGAATATCTTGGCAGAAGAGTGGAAGGAATTATAAGAGCAAATGTGGGACTAAATGTGGGTTTTGGAAAATGTGGAAAACTTTTGGCAATGTAGTGTACATGCAGTCATGTGAAAATTCAAACACACCCTCTTTTTTAATGTGACAGGACATAATACAATTCATCTGGTCCTTAGTAGGTTTTAAAATGATGTAAATACAACCTCAGATGGACAACAAATGACATAATACACTATATAATTATTTATTTGACACAAATAAAGGCAAAATGGAAAAGTCATGTGTGAAAAACTAATAAATTACTAAACTACTAAAGATAAATAATTGGTTTATTCTCTTAAGGATTTTAGAGGCTAAGTAGCAGCCAGTGCTGGAATTAAATGTGAGTGGGACCACCTCTAGAGCATTCAGGTGCGTGTTAACACAGTGCCAGGGAAAAAAAGACATCTGCCACGATCTTACAGAAGCAATTGTTGCTTCCCATCAATCTGAAGTGTTATAAAGACATTTTCAAACAATTTAAATTTTACAGAGAAAAACATTATTCACAAGTAAAAACATTTAATGCAGTTGCCAATCCTGACAGGAGTGGACGTCCCAGCAAAATCACCCCAAGGTCAGACTGTACGATGCAAAATAATAATAATAATATTAATCTCAGACTCTGCAGGACTCAGTTAACATGTAAATGTAAAAGTTCTTAACAAAAAATAAAAAATAAACGGAATCAACATAGTTTAATGGGAAGGGATGCCAGGAGAACATAGAAGCATGCCTCAAACCATAAGACTTCTGGAACGATGCCCTTTGGACAGACAAGACCAAAGTGGAGAAGTTTAGCCATAATACATGGCCTCACATTTGGCAAAATCCTAGAACACCATATTATCACAAACTTCTTATACCAATTGTCAAGCATGGTGGTGGAGGGGTGATGATTTGGGCTCATCTTGCACCCACAGGACCTGGGCAACCTGCAGCCATTGAGTTGGCCATGAACTCAACTTTACTAAAGTATTCTAGAGTTAAATGTGAGGTCATCTGTCTGACAGCTGAAGCTTGGCTGAAACTGGGTTATGGAACAGGACATTGATGCATGGCTGAAAAAAAAAAAGAATCAAGGTGTTGCAATCCAACTGAAATCCTGCAACAGGACCTTAAAAGAGCTGTGCATAAACAAATGCCCACAAACGTCAATGAACTGAAAAAAATCCTCAGCAATGATGTGAGAAACCGATAAAATCCTACAGAACACAATATCTTCAAATTGCTGCTACAAGCTATTGGATCATAACATGTATTTAGTTTTTCCCACATGTTTTTTTGTTCAAATAAATAAGGACAGTGTAATATGTCATGCATTGTTTATCTGAGGTTGTATTAACCTAATTCAAAGACCCGCTGAAGATCAGATAATTTTTTTCTGCTCTGGTTCTAAAAACTAAAGAGGTTGTACTTTCACATTAATACTTTTACACACACACACACACACACACACACACACACACACACACACACACACACACACACACACACACACACACACACAAACACACACACAAGGTATTTGCATTGTGAGGACCTTCCATTGCTTTAATCAATACATCTAATTAATGCAATATGTACTTCTAAATCTTACTAAATCTTTCTAAATATACTTCTAAAACATTCTCACAAGTTCAAAACGTCTATATCAGGGGTCAGCAACGTGGTGCCCGCAAGGACCACATGAGTATCCCGTGGGCCTTTTCTAAAAATAGCTGTTTCCTACTTTGTTAAATCATTGTTGATACTTATTGTGAGAAATCATTAACATGTTCAGTGTCTTCACATAGATGAATATCATTAATTATTAATAATAACATATAATAAAAGGTAAATTGAGCAAATTCATTATTTTAGATCAAACTGGAAAGTGTGTGTATCAAACTGGTAGCCCTTCACATTAATGGTACCCAAGAAGTAGCTCTCAGTTTCAAAAAGGCTCTTGACCCCTGGTCTATACTATATATACACAACCAGTCTTGTACACTTCGTCCCCATGAAAATATAAAATATATAAAAACCTACTTCTACTATCTATAAACTTACTACTTGGTATCTATAAGTAGGATTTTCAGGTACTTTTTACACCTTTCTCACACACACACACACACACACACTTTTACTCAAGTCATATTGTAATTAGTTACTTTGAAAGTTTTGCACTGTGGTATCTATATGTATCTATAACCTGGTATCTATAAGTAGGATTTTCAGGTACTTTTTAAACATTTCTCTCTCTCACACACACACGCACGCACGCACGCACACACACACACACACACACACACACACACACACACACACACACTAGTGATGTAAAGTAATTGAGTAAATGTACTTCTTTACTGTACTTAGTTATTTTTTAAGCACCTATTATCTCTGTGTACTCTTTACTCCACTATATTTTAATTGACAATTACCGTTACCAATTCCATTTAGCAAGAGGTAATATCGCCATCTACAGGATATTAAAGGTACTAGATACAATTAGTCTTTTTGCACCAAATAAAGCCACGCCACATGAAAGCGAATTAGCACCTTGTCAGATACTGTACCAGGTGATCACATCAAGCGCAAGTGTTTTTCTTTTTACTTTAATTATTATTTATTATATATATTTTTTATTATTTACTTCAATTTTATTTGTCCATTGAACACTAATGGTTCTTCTACTTCATGTCATGCAGTGGTGGACGAAGTACACAAACCATGTAGTTGAGTCAGTAAAATATGACTCCAATAAAACTAAAAGTGCCCCCTGTTAACTTTCACTTGAGTAAAAGTACAAAAGAATTTGCCTTCGAAGCACAAGCTTTTTATCACCTTCTACTCTGATTGGTGGTTTGCTGCGTGTTTGACCAGTTTTAACCTCATAAATAAAAAGGAATGACTGATTTTGCCAAATGTAGTCGAGTAAAAAGATATTTGACATTGAAATGTAGGGAAGTTAAAGTAAAAGTCTCCCCAAATGAAAATACTTCTGTAAAGTAAAGATAAGCGAAAAAGCTACTTAAGTACAGTAACAAATTACATTTACTTCATTACTGTCCACCACTGGTGACATGAAACTGTCATTTTATTAGTTAATTGAAGATACTTTTTTGAAAGATTACTTTACTCCTTTGTCCCTTTTTTCCCCCGACCTTGTTTGATCTGTGTTTTATTTTAGCATGTTGAAGAGGTTGTGGTGTTGAGTGTTGAGGTGTACAACTTGATTTGTATTTTAGAAAATTAAACCTAAAAAAAAAAATCGACTGTTTTGGCTTTTCAATACATGTGTTGGTGTTGCGGACTAGTGCATTTTTGAGCCTACATTCAATATGAGTCAAATAATCAAATACTGTTCAAATCAGATACTCTAAGACTTTTACTCAAGTCATATTGTAATTAGTTACTTTGAAAGTTTTGCACTGTGGTATCTATATGTATCTATAACCTGGTATCTATAAGTAGGATTTTCAGGTACTTTTTAAACATTTCTCTCTCTCACACACACACACGCACGCACGCACGCACACACACACACACACACACACACACACACACACACACACACACACACACACACACACACACAGGCTACACCTGACCCAAGCTAATTGTTCCCTCAAGAAATCCACCATGTTTTTCTCTAATTACGGGGACATTTGATCCTCACAAAGAGAAATATTGTTACGTAATCACTCACACAGCCAGCAGTGGGGAATCAGTTACAACATGATGTACTGTGCAGATTTATATTTCAATTTCTCTTTCCTTAAATAATTTAAATTCTGTGGGTGGAAACAGGTGCTTGTTCACTCGATCATTAAGACAGATTGACTGATTTTGTAGACAGTCAGCCCTCGTGAGAGTTCTGACATCAGTATGAGGTTGTGAATCATTAATGGAGCACGACTGCAGCTCATGCAGGACTAAAAGCCTAAAGACATTTGAATATATCTATACTTTAGACACGTTATAGATCAGGCCAGTGGGGCTTCTCAGCTTGTGAGGCCTGAGGTGACTCAAGACGTGTCATAAACGCACCTAAATATTAACTTGAAATAGTATCAGAGTCAGAACCATTTCCTTCTTTCATGTATTGTAAGTACTCTACTCTACTCTACTCTACTCTACTCTACTCTACTCTACTCTACTCTACTCTACTCTACTCTACTCTACTCTACTCTACTCTACTCTACTCTACTCTACTCTACTCTACTCTACTCTACTCTACTTTCTCTACTCTACTCTACTCTACTCTACTCTACTCTACTCTACTCTACTCTACTCTACCTTTCTCTACTCTACTCTACTCTACTCTACTCTACTCTACCTTTCTCTACTCTACTCTACTCTACTCTACTCTACTCTACTCTACCTTTCTCTACTCTACTCTACTCTACTCTACTCTACTCTACTCTACTCTACTCTACTCAACTCTACTTACTCTACTCTACTCTACCTTTCTCTACTCTACCTTTATCTACTCTACTCTACTCTACTCTACTCTACTCTACTCTACTCTACTCTACTCTACCTTTCTCTTCTCTACTCTACTCTATCTTCTCTACTCTACTCTACTCTACTCTACTCTACTCTACTCTACTCTACTGTACTCTACTCTACTCTACCTTTCTCTACTCTACTCTACTCTACTTTACTCTACTCTACTCTACTCTACTCTACTCTACTCTACTCTACTCTACCTTTCTCTTCTCTACTCGACTCTACTCTATCCTACTATATTCTATCTAGATTCTGCTCTACATTTCTCTACACTACTCTACTCTATACTACTCTACTCTACTCTACTCTACTCTACTCTACTCTACTCTACTCTACTCTACCTACATTTTGCTCTACCCTTTTATACTCTACTCTACTCTACTCTCCTCTACTCTACTCTACTTGACTCTACCTTACTCTACTCTACTCTACTCTACTCTACTCTACTCTACTCTACTCTACTCTACTCTATCTTTCTCTACTCTACTCTACTCTACTCTACTCTACTCTACTCTACTCTACTCTACTCTACTCTATTCTACTATATTTTATCTAGATTCTGCTCTACCTTTATCTACTTTTAACTACCTTTATCTACTCTGCTCTGCTCTACTCTACTCTACTCTATTTAACTCTACCGTTCTCTACTCTACTCGACTCTACTCGAATTGACTATATTCTATCTAGATTCTGCTCTACATTTCTCTACTCTACACTACTCTACTCTATACTACTCTACTCTACTCTACTCTACTCTACTCTACTCTACACTACTCTACTCTATACTACTCTACTCTACTCTACTCTACTCTACTCTACTCTACCTACATTTTGCTCTACCCTTTTATACTCTACTCTACTCTACTCTCCTCTACTCTACTCTACTTGACTCTACCTTACTCTACTCTACTCTACTCTACTCTACTCTACTCTACTCTACTCTACTCTATCTTTCTCTACTCTACTCTACTCTACTCAACTCTACTCTACCTTTCTCTACTCTACCTTTATCTACTCTACTCTACTCTACTCTACTCTACTGTACTCTACTCTACTCTACCTTTCTCTACTCTACTTTACTCTACTCTACTCTACTCTACTCTACTCTACTCTACCTTTCTCTTTTCTACTCGACTCTACTCTATCCTACTATATTCTATCTAGATTCTGCTCTACATTTCTCTACACTACTCTACTCTATACTACTCTACTCTACTCTACTCTACTCTACTCTACCTACATTTTGCTCTACCCTTTTATACGCTACTCTACTCTACTCTCCTCTACTCTACTCTACTTGACTCTACCTTACTCTACTCTACTCTACTCTACTCTACTCTACTCTACTCTACTCTACTCTATCTTTCTCTACTCTACTCTACTCTACTCTACTCTACTCTACTCTACTCTACTCTACCTTTCTGTACTCTACTCTACTCTACTCTACTCTACTCTACTCTACTCTACTCTACTCTACTCTATTCTATGTTTCTCTACTCTACTCTACTCTACTCTATTCTACTATATTTTATCTAGATTCTGCTCTACCTTTATCTACTTTTAACTACCTTTATCTACTCTGCTCTGCTCTACTCTACTCTACTCTATTTAACTCTACCGTTCTCTACTCTACTCGACTCTACTCGAATTGACTATATTCTATCTAGATTCTGCTCTACATTTCTCTACTCTACACTACTCTACTCTATACTACTCTACTCTACTCTACTCTACTCTACTCTACTCTACACTACTCTACTCTATACTACTCTACTCTACTCTACTCTACTCTACTCTACTCTACTCTACCTACATTTTGCTCTACCCTTTTATACTCTACTCTACTCTACTCTCCTCTACTCTACTCTACTTGACTCTACCTTACTCTACTCTACTCTACTCTACTCTACTCTACTCTACTCTACTCTACTCTACTCTATCTTCTCTACTCTACTCTACTCTACTCTACTCTACTCTACTCTACTCTACCTTTCTGTACTCTACTCTACTCTACTCTACTCTACTCTACTCTACTCTACTCTACTCTATTCTATGTTTCTCTACTCTACTCTACTCTACTCTACTCTACTCTACTCTACTCTACTCTACCTTTCTCTACTCTACTCTACTTTACTCTACCTTTCTCTTATCTACTCGACTCTACTCTATTCTACTATATTTTATCTAGATTCTGCTCTACCTTTATCTACTTTTAACTACCTTTATCTACTCTGCTCTGCTCTACTCTACTCTACTCTATTTAACTCTACCGTTCTCTACTCTACTCGAATTGACTATATTCTATCTAGATTCTGCTCTACATTTCTCTACTCCACTCTACACTACTCTACTCTATACTACTCTACTCTACTCTACTCTACTCTACTCTACTCTACTCTACTCTACTCTACTCTACTCTACTCTACTCTACTCTATACTACTCTACTCTACTCTACTCTACTCTACTCTACTCTACTCTACTCTACTCTACCTACATTCTGCTCTACCCTTTTATACTCTACTCTCTACTTGACTCTACCTTTCTCTACTTTACTCTACACTACTCTACCTTTCTCTACTCTACTCTACTCTACTCCACTCTACTCTACTCCATCTTTCTCTACTCTACTCTACTCTACTCTACTCTACTCTACTCTACTCTACTCTACTCTACTCTACTCTACTCTACTCTACTCTACTCTACTCTACTCTACTCTACTCTACTCTACCTTTCTCTTCTCTACTCGACTGTACACTATTCTACTATATTCTATCTAGATTCTGCTCTACCTTTATCTACTTTTAACTACTTTTATCTACTCTGCTCTGCTCTACTCTACTCTACTCTGCTCTACTCTACTCTACTCTACTCTACTCTACTCTACTCTACTCTACTCTACTCTACATTCTACTCAACCCTTCTCTACTCAATTCTACTTAACCCTGCTCTTTTTATTACTCTGTGCTCTGCTCTGCTCTACACTGCTCTACTCTATATTACTTTGTGTTCCTTACCCTGTTCTGCTACCTCCTGCTCTACTCTACCTTGCTGTACTCAGCACTGCTCTATTCTAATCTACTTAACTTTACTCTGTGTTTTCCCGTTTTCCTTTCTTCTATACCTTCTGCTCTAATCTGCTGTGTGTTTTGTTCTGCTGTGCTGTGCTGTGCTCCGGCACCCTGCTGCTCTGGCAGGAAGCCTTGCTCTAACCACAGCAAACCACAAACCGCTACATAGTGCGCTTGCCACCGAAAACCTGCAATCATGACAAATTTGGGATTTGTTCGTAAAGCGTTCACATGTCCACCACCGCATAAAGAGCCGAGTTGTTGCCATTAGAGTTCATCATAAAACAAGTGCAGAGGGAAGACTTTAAGCACCGGAGCGCAGATTATAGACAAGCTCTGTCCTGTCTAGCAGTTGGATTCAGCTTAATGTGCTCTAGGCCTGCATTTGTGACGGGGCAAAGGGTCAACAATGCGAAACTGATCACAGGTCACACCGCTGACCACTGGCTTTCACAAAAGTTCAAACTGAGGCGAAAAAAAGGATGACGAAGAATAAAAAAAAAAATTTGAACAGAAAATGCTTTCTTTTTCACTTGCTCTTTTGGTTTCCCTTGCTGTCGTAATCTCACGATTTTATTGCCATGAAATTGTGCACGCTTATGACCTACTCTCTGATTCAAGCGTCAGTACAAAAAATTAAAAATAAAATAACAACTTAATAGCTTTCAAAGTACAAGATTTGCACAAATAATTTGTAACTGGAGAGAAAGTGCATGCATGCTATTAAATTCAGAATGATTGGCAACCCTTAATAGAACGGTTGTGTAAAAACTAAGCATTACAATCAAACTTATTTCATACTGTATTTTAATATATAAATTAAATATATAAAAATATTAAATAAATAAATAAACTGCATAGATTAAAAAAAAATTTAACAAGTATCATACCTTTCTGTGATAATAGCAAATCAGTTGATGCTAAATTTTTTTTTTTTTTTTTTTGCAAATTAAACCAGACCCTGCACTCATCATTCAGGCACTTTTCGATCTTACACATTTGAATTGGAGCCAAGACGTATATTCTGCTGTTCTTCAAAAAAGCGTCTCCCATGGGCAAATGGCTTGAAGAATGGACATTTGCATTACACCTGGAACAACTTAGATATAGCCTAAAACAGTGGTGGGCCATGGTCTGAAGGCAAAATCTAACCAGTTTAATAAAATCTGGCAACCCTTTCATCTGCTACTTAAGTAAAAACTGTATTTTCTTCCAGAGTTTTTAAGATTACGACCCATACATTTGAAATAAATGTTAAAACGCAAAATTTGTTGAATTACACTGAACCTAGGTGTTACAAAACAGAGAAGCGTTGCTAACCTGATCAGTAGTATCTAGTGGATATTAAAAAAAAACAAAAAATGTATGTTAACGTGGATCAAAAATGACCAAACAGACCTTGTTAGGCTTGTATTATTTACAAAGTTTTTATTGTGGTGAAATCTCAGTTCTTTTCTTTACAGCTTCCAGGTTATTGGTTCAATCCTGAGCTCACTTTAATATCCCTTTAAAGTTTTTGTGGTTTATCTCCATGTTTCCTCCACAATTTAAAAACATTCAATGGTAAATCTAATTTATCCCTAGAAACCAGTTTATACTTGACTTGACAACTTGCCTAACGTTGAGAGCTCTGACCTTCCATCTGAATCCTTCCAGCTAAACCATTTAAAGTATTCACTTACTAGAAGAACCAGAATGACTCAAACTAAATATTTTGTGATGATCTGGTGCTTGAGCATGTGATTTGGCTTTTTTCAGCATTGCACAAGTGATGCTCCGAACATCTGCAAGAAAAAGAGGGAGCAGCCATCTTATATACAGTACATGTGTGAGGTAGTAAAGGAAAGCATTATTCAACCATTAGTGTAAAAGAAGGTGTGTGTGTGTAGGGGCAGGATGTACACACTGCTTAATGCTTAGTGTGCACATGACCCTGATCATAATGCTGTGCTCCATCGAATAAAAGATTATTATTATTGCATGTATTATACTTCTATAATAATGCCTCTCTCTCTCTGTCTCTCTCTCTCTCTGTCTCTCTCTCTCTCTCTCTCTCTCTCTCTCTCTCTCTCTCTCTCTCTCTCTCTCTCTCTCTCTCTCTCTCTCTCTCTTTTACTCTCTCCCCATGCTATTCCAGTGTATGTTAATGAATGCTAAATATATAGCCATCTATCGGCTCATTTAGCACTTCTCATCACTGACTCTCCCTCTCCCTATAAGCACACACTCCCAATACACTCACACTAAGAGTAATGCACACAGTAAAACACACTAATGACTCTGCCTGCAATATGTAATAACTGATAATTGAGCACTCTCATCCTCTTGCTCATCCTCTCTCTTTCTTTCACACACACACACACACACACACACACACACACACACACACACACACACACACACACACACACACACACACACACACACCCCTATCTGTCTGGCCCTGATCGACAGTAATCAGATCGGGAAATAAAACCCCTTCTAGCACGTCACGCCGCACGCGTCAGACAAATCCCCCCCACCACCCTCCTGTCATTTAATCCTCGTTATCCACCTCCAGCACGGTTGACTCATCCCACTTCCCTCTACCTCATCCATCCGAAGCGTGCCATCCGGATAAAGTCTTCCCCTCGGCCACGAGGCTCTTAGGACTGTAATAGTCATCAGCTCTATGCAGGAACACATTTTTACTATCAAAAATATAAAATGAAATCTTAATAAGCAAACTTGCTTTTGCATATGAAAAGAAAGGCATAACAAAGACAAGAATTGATTTAAAAATAAAGCACATTTCAGGATAATAAATAGCATAAATATGGTAATTGAATACCTGTTGTTGTTGCTGTTTTATCAATGGGTTTACAGACAACAATGAATACAAAAGATGGCACTTTCTTTTGTTGTTTTTGTTGTTTTTGTCTCTAAAACATATTCAAACTAAGGTTATTATAGTAAATAATTGAAATACAAACTTTCATAATTGAATTCCATTTAATTCCACTTGATTTTGGAGTGTACTTGTGGAAATTTGCCCTCTTTTAGGCACAATGGTGTTAGTAAAATCAGGTACTGATTCTGGGGTGCAGTCAGCGTTCCAATTAATTTCAAAAGTGTTCAATAGAGTTGAGGTCAGTGCTCTATAGCTGAACACTCAAGCTCCTCCACTACAACCCATGGAAAAACCACATCTTCACGAAGCTTACTTTGTGCACAGGGGCATCATCATGCTGGAAATATTTTGGATCTTCTAATGCAAGTGAAGGGAAAATGTATTGTTACTGCATTTCTTTTTCTCTTGTTACACATCCTATAAAAATGTGTCACTTTGTGGTAACAGTTTGGGGAAGAACCACACATAGCTGGAAAGGCCTCATTTAGCCACAAGGCAGGTACTAATGTAGGGAGAGGAGGCCTGGGTCTGGATTTCCTAGTGCAAATAAAGGAAAATTTTTATACAAGAATATAAAAAAATAAATTTTTTTATATTTTTGTAATATATAAAAACATTTATTTTTACAAAAGTGTTTACAAACAAATCATATGAAAATAGACAAATACAATTAATTAAATGTAATCAAAATTTTCCATCAGTTTATTTTTTGTCATTTGCGCATAGTTTTGACTTCTAGGCTTCTATGACTGTTTACAATCATAATAGTTTACAGAAAAAAAAAGAAAGTGGTACAATGGGTCAAGAAATTCACAGCTTATGGTACGTTTTTATTCTCTCGCTTGCTCGGAACGTGACGTTGCCGTTATTTATGACTCGAAAAGAAGTCTTTACTAAAGATTCATGATAGAAAAATGTTGCCGTACATAATAAATGTGCAGCTTGTTTTTTTCCTGGCACACTAAAAACAAGTAGGGCCATCGAAGGGCATGGAGTGAGATCACTAGGTGGCGCTCTTCATCCTCTGTGACTTTCCTGCCCTTCACAAACAACAGGACGCTGCCCAGATAAGACACAAAACCAGTCAGTTTATGACATATATGTTCACAATGCTGTTATTGTGCTGTCAAACGATCATCAGAAGAGTCCGAGAGCAGCAGGGTGGGGTGCGGTGGGTGGACAGAGAGGTTGAGAGAGGGAAAGAGAGAGCGAGGGAAAGATGGACAAGCAAGAAAAAAAAAAAGACAAGCGCATCTTTCAAATTGCTCAATTAATAGTTTCAAAGGAGAGGGTAATGACCATGAAAGTAGAAAACCGCAGAATACTTGTCGCATTGCTCAGTCAACATTACATAAATATCCTTGAGGCATTGTAGACATGTTCCCTGCTGCCGTCTTTCTCCAAGTCTCCCTTGAATGGAACCATTGACGGATATGCAGTATTCCGTGAATGATGAGCCGTTGTTGTTCGCATGATGCATGTCTCATTCAGTAATTATACTATCCGGCCCTCATAAGTGCACTTTATTGCCCCAGATGCAGTCGTCAGGGAGACTGATTGAAATATAGTGACCAGATGATGTTCGGAGGTCAGCTAGCTTCAGGCGTTAACTGTCATCGTCACACTAAAAGAAAAAAGATGAGACTCTCTTTTTTTTCCACAGTCAGGCGTACAAAGGAAACCCGATGTGGTCCTGTCAGTTATGTTTCGATTGCTTGGGTAGAGCCCTTCATGCGGCCGACATGCTTGAGCGATCTCCAACACGCACAGAGTCCGCAGTGTCGGCCAGACGGGTAGTTAAGCATTAGTCAGAATATGAAGTGTGTTTTGATGAGTAATGAGGATAATGAGTTGTCATCAACATGGACAAGCATGAAAATATCACATGGTCCACACTGGGCACTGTACGTCCCTTGTTTGCCTGAACATGCCTGATTGGTCACAAGATGCTAAATATACTCTATAGGCAAAAGTTTGTGGACACACGATCATAAGATTCCTATGTGTTTTTGAACATCCCATTCCACATTTAGTCCCCATTTACCGTTATAGTAGCCACCACTCTTCTGGGAAGATGTTCCACTAGAATTTGGAGTGTGCTTTTAGAGATTTAGGCTCATTCATTCACAAGAGTGTTAGTAAACTTGAATACTGATGTAGGTGAGGTAAGGAGGCCTGGGGTGCAGTCAGCTTTTTAATTCATTCCAGGTTTTCAGTAGGGTTGAAATTAGATCTCAGTAGCAGGCCACTTAAGATCTTGCATTTAAACCCATGTAAACCATACAAGGTGGTATCAAAAAGTTTCGAGATTAGCTCTGTTTAAAGAAAGTACTTAATTTATGTTTACACACTATCACTTTCAAAATAATCAAAGCAAATACAGAGCTCCCAGCGTTCCTGCTACTTCTGGAATATCTTCTGTAAGTCTTTATTTCGAAGGATTTGAGCTCGTTGAAGGCCTTCCTGATCTCTTATCATCTTCCAGTGATGTTCTTCTGCTCTTGAAGTGGTACACGTACATCTAAACATGTATGGCTCAAAAGTCAGGTGTCCCAATTCTTTTGGCCATACAGTGCATCTAGAGAGAATTGTGAATAAGGTGTGGTTATGATCGAGAACTGCATGAGTGTACAGTAGCACTTTTACTACTAGTGGCAAAACACAAATAAGACATGTTTGAATATAGATTTTTTTTTAATGCATGCTTCTACCTAGCTTCTGTCTGTTTCCCAAGGCATCCTGTCTGTATTTTGGTTTCCGACTCTTAATCCTAGCATGAAAACAGTACATAATTGAGCAAAACAGAGCAATTTACAGTACTGTACTGTATAAACTATTCATATATATATATATATATATATATATATATATATATATATATATATATATATATTATATATATATATATATATATGTGTGTGTGTGTGTGAGTGTGTGTGTGTGTGTGTAAGCAGGTACGTGCGTGGACGAGTTTAGTGCGGAGAATTTGCTGCTACATTTGCCTGCCACACATAACTTACATTTTCTTTTTACAATTTGTCATATCACTATTGTCATTGTAAAATCAAAAGTCGAGCTGTTGTAACTCAGGAACCATATATATATATATATGTTTGAAATGCCTTGGTATAATATAAAATAGTAATATATAAATAATATAAAATGTAAAGATTCCTGCTTGCAAGACAATTTACTAGACAACCTAAACATAAACTTGCTGTTTTCATTTTCACATTCTCTGTGCACATTTTCCAATTGTCTTTGCATTTCAGTCTGGACAAAAAACAGGTTTAAGTGATGTATCTATATTAGCTTGGACATGGCGTGCCTGGTCATGACACCATGCAGATTCTGACCTTCTCCTTTCTATTTGACGTTCCGCTTCGCCTCATTGTGAAGAACTATCGATAATATATGAATTAACTAACACAATATGATGCATCCTCACACTCGACTGACGTGCGGCACGTCCACGAGTGTTCATGACACAAGATCCGGCATCACTCCGGCTCAGTTTAATCCCAGTGGCCGTGTTCAGTATTACTTGAGATCAGGCTCCAGGTCAAATCTAAATTATTCCATTTATGATTGCTGCCCTGTCTCGAGGGCATCTGTCTGGTTGGCTGCATTAATGAGTAGGACTAGGCCTGAGCCCCTCAAGAGTTCACTCCTGCTGGTTAGGCATACTGATGATTAGAAGACCAGCGCAGATTGCTTTCACCTCACAGTCACATAGAAAAAAAGAGGCAGAGGGAATTTATGACTCAGTCTAATCTGACACAACTGAATGAAATTAATGTGGTTCAGAAACAAATAACCCAAATATTGAAAGACATAGAGGGGCTATTTTGGATTTTTAATTGATCAAGGATGCAAATCCATTCATGCTTTGAACTGCACCATCATGGAGAAGGGTTTTTTTTCTTTTAATGTGAATTCAACCAACTTTGCAATCATGAAACCTTTCTAGATTCGTGTAGAAGATGTAAAAAGTTAAGGTGAATTGGTGTGACATTTTCCTTCATGTCTATACCTGGAGAATTACCTGACAGCAGTGTTTTTGGAGATGTGACATGAAAGCCAGCTCTTTTTATGCTTTATTGAAGCCCTAACACCCTCTCCACACACATTTCTACATGATTCTGTGAACACAAAAAGGACAGGAAAGATTGTCTTCTACACCAGGCAGCTACAAGACAGATCTACCAATTAGGTGACTCACAGGGCCTTGTTAACCCCCTACCTGCTCGTCTGAGCTCTGCCCACTGCCGAGGTGCAAACGTACCATGCTGGCTGTAATAAAAGAGGAAGAGAGCAGTTACACGCACACACACACGTGCACACACACTTGCACACATACACTTTGACTACAGAACAACTTCGTCTTCGTCTTGTTCAGGCTACCAGATAATAAAGGAGTCTGAAATACTCTTTTTGTGGAAAAGGGAGCTGATGGCAGGGGTCACAGGTTCTCCAATTGGAGCTGGGAAACCCCAGAACACATTTTAGTGTTCTAACACACACACACACACACATACACACACATAATTCAACTCAGATGTTAATTAGAATTCCAGGACCAAAACCTCTTGATTTAATGGAAAATTAAATGGTCCAAGGTGTTGGAACACATCACCATGATCTACCAGTTTCAACACACTTGAGACAATCGCAATTCATCCAGTTGATATTCCGTCAGTTGGTGTTTCGATGATGGTGCTGGAAAGCACATTTGACAATTTAATCGTTGCAAGTTGTTAATTGCTGTACTACTGTATACATTTTCCTATAGGCCTTCCTCCGGTAGATTGTTGGTTGCCATAGTAACTTATCAGTGGGTGGCGTGACTAGCGTAATACTTTTGGCAACAAGTTTTCTGCTAAAACGAAACATTCCGGAGAGAGAGAGTGTTTGTTTAGAAAATTCACAAGTGTATTTATGCATGATGAAGAAAAAACAATGTGCTTTTTGCCATCTGTGGTGCCAGCTTATCACATGCCCTCTGTTATAGATCACGTACGATTTACTGTCTTCCCTCTGGTTCGTAGTCACTACACCGGGTCACTCCATATTAACATGAAGTCAATTTTCTTACATTTTTCAAGACATTAGACACACCCACATCTAGTCAGCAACAGCCACTGTTGCTTGTGTCACAGAAAATTTAAAAAAGTTGTTAAAAACCTAATTGAAATTCATGTTTGCTTTGATGCTGGGAGTCATATGAATGGGTGAACATATGTTAACATTGTACTCCAAAATCTCCAATTGATGCTTAAAGATCCCATGACTGTCGAGCTACTAGAAGTCTATCTATAGCCCATGCATTTATATAAAGCCTGATACTCCAGAGTCCACTTAATTTAAGAATTAAACTCGAGTGTAAAGGTTGTAAATGTTAAGGCATAAATAAGATGTGACAAAGACATACTGTGCTTTGTTATCTGCCTTCTAGTTGTCCATGTTCATTAATTTCATGTAGGTTCTGAGACAGAGGAACATGCAGCAAAGCTTAATAAGTGTGTGTGTTTGTGTAAAAAAGAAAAAACAGAAAGAGAGAAAATCATCTTCAACCTCAATTCCAAAAAACGAAAAGCATCTTAATCCATTGCTGCCGATTTATCACTTAGAGGTGCGAAGCCTTTAAAAGACACAGATCATGTGAGTCAGGGTCGTCCAATGTTATTTTCATGGTCATAGCTGATGCTGGAATGGAGCAAAAGCACGTCATCCTCCCCTCTGTGCAGCAAGTGCTTGTATGAGGCCATTGAGTTTGAGTATGACTCACCTTTCTCTTTCTCTCTCTTTCTCTATCCTTGGCATGCGCATACTCTTTCTCTCCTTTCTTTCTATCCCTCCCTCCCTTCCTCCCATTCACAGCAAAGCCGTGTCTCTTCTGATTTCAATTATTGCCATCTTGTGCAAAACAAGTATATTTACATTTGTATTTGCACACTCAAAAAGAAATCACAAATGCCCTCATAAAAGATTGAAATGTGTGAATTCCAAAAAGCATTCAGTGAATTATAATAAAAAAAAATAAAAAAAAAAGAGACTGTAACTCGACAGCAGGTGCTTATGGCGCAATAATGAATTTTGAATGGATTTTGCGTCAATCCAATCTGAAGGGCTGTTATGACACGTGCAGTGGTGAAAGTAGTGATGCAGATCTATATCTAATTCATCTGAAGCGAACTGGAATTAATACAAAACATGTGAATGCCTTATGGTGTGAATAATCATTGTTTTGAGTGTTATATACTCTATAATTATAAGACAGTACTCTTGATTTTTTTTTTTTACTGATTCATTACAATATTTTAATTAATTTTCAATTATTTCACAGCTTCCAGCTGCAATATTCCTATCAAAGTGCTTGTCCTCATGCTTTATTGTTTCTATAATAAACAGACTTAAAACTGTTGATGTAAAAAAAAGATTTTTGTAAAAAACCTATGAAAAACCTTGACTCAGCAATAATCTATGACATTAAATGTAAAGACAAAAGGATAAAATACACATGCCTTTTTTCAAAAAGAAATAGTTTGTTAGTGTCTGCAATTTGTTGTGAAGGAAGAGAAATAAAACACTGTGATAAGAGTAAGACTCATTTTACTCCACTATATTTTATGTCATGCTTTATTTCTCACAGTAAAATGTAAATATAGATGTAGTATTACATATTGTTGGGTTAATTAACGTAATTCTGGATTCTTTGAAATCCAGGATGATCAGTGTGTATCAGTATCAGTGACAAGCCCAGTTCTCTCACTCTGACTAGAGTGGGGCAAATTAAGCTCAAAGAAGGGAATGCATGTAGAAGGATGTTTGGCCATGGGTGGGCTAAAGCATCCACACCCAACGGTGCATCTTTTTTAGAGAGAAATATAGAGGACACTGAGCATTTTCCTGAGGTGAAGAGATCTACAGCAGCCTGGCCATAGCTCTGCCATATATGCTTCACCACTTCCACTTCAAGAAGAAGTTCCCATTCCCCATACAGGAGGTTTTCCCTGGACAATAAATCCGCTCCCCGGTTCACCATCCCTGGAACATAATTCGCTCTGATGGATAAAAGTCTCATGTCACACCACATTATCAGCTTTTTTGTCAACTGATGAAAGTGAAGGGAGCATGTCCCTGCCGGTTGATGTAAGCAACCACTGTGGAATTGTCCCTTTTCACTGAAACATGCTAGCCCTTTACGAAGGTCAGAAAATGTTTCAGAGCTAAAAACACTGCCAGCACCTCCAGGTAGTTTATATGCATGCGGATCAGCTGTGGAGGCCAAATTCCATTTACAGCTCTGCCCATTAGAGTCGCTCCCCAGCCCCTTAAGGATGCGTCCGTCATCATAGTAACTCTCAACGACACCACCCTCAAGGGAATCCTCATTCTGAGAGTCACGGGTCTTTTCCAAAGTCGGAGCACTTTAACTTACGCATACATATTTCTCACCGGTCGACTGAGATGTCACAGGGAACACAGCCGTAAATAAGCAACCCATCGTTGAAAATCCCTCATCATGAGAAATCCCAGATGTAATACCAAAATTACTGAGGCCATTAAACTCAGCATTTCTAAGCACACCCTGAACGAGGGTGAATAAGAGGGAATCTATACTTAGCCCCAGATATTCTGTGCATTGAGAGGGCTCCAAGTGGCTCTTTTCCCTGTTTATTCTGAACCACAAGCTGCAGAGATGCATTACCACACTGTCTGCATCTCTGATTGCTCGCTCTCTCGATAAAGAGAATATCAGATAATCATCTATGTAAAACAATATTTTGTGTCTCAATGGCAATAGAGCAGCTTCCACACATTTGCTGAAAACCCTCAGAGCTAGAAACAGCCCGAACGGAATGGTTTGAAACTTGTAAGCAGTGCCTCGGTATGCAAATTTTTGTTCCTGTGAGACGTGTCTATGTGAAAATACACGTCTGACAATTGATTGTTAACAAATAACCCTTTGGATATATCGATTGACAAAGTACTTTGTGTGTCAACATTTTGAGTATTTCCTTAGGTGCTTGTTTAACACCCGCAGGTTTAAGATAGGACAAATAGATGTGCTTTCTCTCTCTTCGGAGTCACAAAGTAACAGGAATAAAAGCTTTGGTGGGTTAAAGTCTTGATGGCTTTCTTCCTTTGGCACCACTCTGATTGCTCATTTGCTCAAAAGAGAGTCAATTTCGGCCATCAGGATGCAAGCTGACTTCCCCTTGGCCCTAGAGACTAACAACCCATTGAATTTGGGTGGTTTCATGGCAAATTGAAGTCTGTACCCCCGTGAAATCATGCTTAACATCTTTCAGGCTAAAAGAGGAAATTCCGCAAAAAAATGCTTCCCCCATGGTCCAGAGCCATCTGATTTCGGACACTGGCCAGCTTGCTGCCCACTGGGAGAAGGTCTCGCACCCCTCGCTCCCATTGGTCTCCCTTTCACTGCCTCAGATGGAGCAAAGCTCTTTCATGCTGGCTGAGAGGGTAGTCTCTGTGTTTTCTTGGGTGGTAAACAGAGGCTTTAACCTGGGTGCTGGTTTCTTTCATCTTCTCGATAGCTGGACCAAACAGACCTTTAGCAGGGCCGTCCCTGCAGGGTTGTCCACCACCTTTTCTTTCTGTGTGTCGCCTAAGCCTGACAGGTTTAGCCACAACGCTCTCTCGCCTGACACAGCCAAGCCCATTACACAGCTACAGCCCTGAACTACACTGCATTAAGAGCACAGAATAAGATCATTCACCACACATATTCCATCCCAGAGTGCTGGGTTGGGCACTCCCACATCAAGCTGGAGATGAAGACTCTTCCATTCCTTCAATCTCCATCTTAGAGGACCCTTTAGCAAGGAGCTTTCTCTTATAGGGGCTAGACCAATGGAGAGACATCTCCTTTATGCAAGCTGGCATGGCGGGCAGGAGTTGTTTTGTTTTTTTCCTTATCATACGAGAAAGTTTTCAAACAGAGCTGGCATGTCTGGGAATTTGGCCTCCATTGTGTCAATTCAGCTCGTGGTAGCTCATGACTGATGGTCAGCAGCCGTAGATTTCGTGGCAGCACCGGACAGACATGGGTCTTGCTGGTTAGCCACCGCTACTCAGCCATCTTTCTAAAATTTTCACCGGCATTGATGCACAGTGCAGGCATGTTTGTGGGGTCATGATACCATACAGCACCACTGGAGAACAGAAAACACTCTTGGGCCCCCTTGCTCAGATACTGGAGCTTGAACCCCTTGAACTTTAACCACTAAGCTTCTTTCACATTATGGCATCAGATGCCCTTATCCAAAGTGAAATACATTTATCTCATAAAAATAAAACTGAGCAGCTAAGGGCCTTTCTCAGGAGCCCACAAATAGCATCTTAGTGGGGGTGGGATTTGAACTTGTGACTGTTTAATCTAAAGACCAATGCCCTACCCACTAAGCTACTACTTCATTGTGTATATATAAGTTCACACTGCAGCTTCAGGTTCTTTTTGTCCAAAAACATGTCGTCAGATAAGCTCACACTAAAGGCCCTTAATGTGAACGAGTTTGTGATTCCACACCCCTGACATCCCACCTTCCCACCTCACTAGAATAAAGTGGTACAATAAAGTGGATTATTGTAACTAACTGTAGAGGTTCTCTGGTGGTTTCGTGGTTAGGATGCAGCACTCTCACCGCTGCAGCCCGGGTTTGATCCCTGGTCAGGGAACCAACCCCAGCCATTAGGGTTGCACAAGCCTTAGTGCCGGTCCTAAGCCCGGATAAATTGGGAGGGTTGCGTAAGGAAGGGCATCCAGCGTAAAAACATGTGCCAGATCAAACATGCGGATGATCCGCTGTGGCGACCCCTAATGGAAGAAGCCGAAAGAAAGTTTTAGTTTATAGTTACTAACTGTAGCCTATCGGTTGCTATGCTTACATAGCAACAGGTATCATTATCATACAAATAAATATCTTATTATATAAGAAGGTTTACAACAGGGGTTTAATGCATAATGTTAGGTAGCACTATAAGTCTATTCCTCAAAATATGTTTTTATTTTTGGCTCTTCTGTTTACTCTAATCCTGTTTCGAATGAGTTTCCTCTCTTAAATGATTATCTTTTGTTGCTCTTTAAACAATTTCTGTTGCCAGAGAAAACTGAATTGAATTAGAATTGACCAATGATTACAGGGAATTAACATCCTCTATAGACCAACAGAGATATGAAAAATGGTGTTGTTGTCGAGGTCTCTACATTATAAATCAAAATGAATAAGAAGTGTTAAGCCATTCTTCCCTGATATACAGTAAAAACTAAGTCTACATTACGTGCAAGTCAGTGTGTGTTATGTAGTGTATAAAGCAGAAACAGTATTAGTAATACATGCTGAAAACGAGTGATCTGTAGGCTGATTTTCACCAACATGTTGACAAGCAGACCATAGTGAAAAACAGAGTTTAAAGCAGAGAATTCCTGTGCTTTAATAACTCTGTTCTTGTGAGTTTTTTGTACATGTTTTCCCCACAGGAGTGAACAAATTATTCATTTGCCAGTATCAAGGAAATTTAAAGTCTGTATATTTAACTCCTAGCTCAAATTTCAGGTCAGGTTATGAGGTAAATTTGATGCCATGCAAGGTCTCAGATTAAGTCCCAATTAAAGACAAACATTCCAGTCCAATCCCAAGTCTGTAGTTAGTTATCATGTCCATTCTCGATTAAAGAGATTAAAGACAAAAGTCCTGATTTAAGTTATTTATAAACACAGACAATTACCAAAACAAATCTGATGTCAAATCTCAACTCAAATTTCGAATAATCACACAGGGGTAGTTCCTAATTCAAGAAATCTAGATCCTAAAGCCCTCGATAATGCCATACAACTACCAAGTGAATTACTAACCAAAAACAAACAAGTTTCAAGCCAATTTGAAACTACACACAGGTAAGTCCTAGTTCAAGTGGCAATATAAACAGACATCAGGAAACCAGTTCCAAGTAAAGGCAGATATGTCTCAAGAAATGTTGTGATTGATATTTATACATTTCAAGGCATTTGACAAAAAACAGTCATAAGCAGTTGAATGCCTGTTTGTTCATCATTTCATCTTTAAATAAAAAAATCACATTCACATTATCTAGCCAAGTCAAGAAAACTCTAGAGACCACTAGTAACACCTAAGAATAGAAAGGCCAGAGTAGACATTGCAAGGAAAAATAAAATTGGTTGTAACTCCTAGAGTTATTAATGCAATATTTTGGATACATTTCATGAATTAAAGCTGAAATTCTACATTACATTTTTTCAAACTGATTATTTTATTTAAAATCAATTGTGGTTGTGTACAGAGGCAAAATTATGAAAATTGTGTTTTGGACAAAATACTTACAGGTGTGACTGTAGCACACAAAAGTCTACAATTGCCTCTGTCCCAAAAATGAAACTGAAAATCAGTTTTTCATGCATTAATTGTTTTAATGTAACACTAAAATTATTAACTCAAATTTCAGTAGCACCCCATCCATTATTTGTCATTATTTTAAAAGTAGAATTCAAAATGTTAACAAAAAAATTACCATGTTTGAAACATTACAATAATTCTAAATGTACAACAAAATTAACTGAAATTTGACATAAACGTCTGCTGTGATGCTTCCGGGTCTCCAGACCTGATCGAAGGAATGCACTGTTAATGGATTCAAACAATGATAAGATATATTTTATGAAATGTTGCACAGGTTTGCTGATCTGTGATTCTTTCCCAAACTGTTACCACAAAGTCACACAAATGTATCAGAAGTTTTGCATTACATTTTTCATTCACTTGAACTAGGAGACCAAAACCTGTTTCAGCATGACAAAGCCAGCTCCATGGTTTACATGGGTTGGAGTGGAAGATCTTAAGTGGTTTGCTATAAAGCTCTGATCTCAACCCAACTAAACACCTTTGGGATGAATTGGAACTCTGACTGCACCCCAGACCTCCTCACCCTACATCAGTACCTGCCTTTACTAACATCAAGTGTGTAAGTTAATATAACAGCAAATAGGGATTACATTTTAAATACGATGTTTAAAAAGCACATGCAAATCTGATTGTCATGTGTCCATAAACCTTTTGACCATATAGTGTATCTCTCCAAAGTTCTAAGACCTTTATTAGTCACATATACATTGCAGCACAGTGAAGTTATTTTCTTCGCATATCCCATTTTGCTCAGAAGCTGGGGTCAAAGTATAGGGTTCTAAGGACCTTGCTCAAGGGCCCAAGAGTGACAGCTCTCTGACATGTTTCTAGGTAGAACCAGTCTATCATTTTTACAAACACTAAAAGCTTGTATGCACTCAGCTCTTGAATAATATTTAGAATGTCAGGATTTCTATATTCATACGGGTTTCTTTCTTGTAATTCTTATAAAGACACTATACAGTTGATGTTTTCTGATGAGAAAGTTCCAAGTAGAACTATTTTTGGTAAGCTCTCTTAAAAAAAAGGTTGCATCTATCACCAGCAGTTTGTTGGCGAACCCTTATCGGTTCTATTATTGTAGGTTTAAGCCCTTTTATGTCATTTACCTCTGAATCAGGTTTCAAAGATGGGAAACGCATATCACTTGGATGGCTTAACGATCAATACATTTATTGGAAAATAACACCAAAAACATCATCATTTAGTTTTCCTGCTCGGCTGCATGATTAGGAGCGTGGATATAATTTGTGAAACTGCAGCTACTTATTCGTTAAATAACCCGTTCTCTCTCAGACACGCCGCTTAAAATATGCGTCGAAACAAAGTTGCTTCAACTTCTACATATTCATATGCACTCTTGATCAAAGTTCAACTGAATTAGTTGTAATGACACCGCACAAGCAACCTCTCCGACGAAAATAGACCAACTATGAAAATGCTCCGAGTTTTATCCAACAGAGTGATTAAGTCAGATTCTGCATTATGCTAAGGTCTGGCCTCCCGGGGACGCGAAGGGTCAGAATCGTGCGCACTTTTGTGCACACAGCAGCGTGTGCACTCAAAGAATGTGTTTGAGCGTAAGAGTGTGTAAGTACGTGGTATGTGACTTGTTGATTTTTTTTCTGAGCCTTGGCTCTTTGACAGTGAGTTACCACCCGCTTTAGAGCTTGTATTCATTTACTTACAGCACGCAAGTGAAGGGGCGAAGATTTATGGATTATTATAAAGAAGTTACGAGTACAGGCCTGTGAGTAGGCACTGAATGACGTCAGTTGGAATATTGACTGTGGGAGTATTGAAGTTAATCAAGATTCCAGTGTAATTTTAAAACTGGAGAATTCTCTGGTGCAACTCTAGCCATGTTTTTCTTTTTTCTTTTTTTTCCCTGCTGCAGTATATTTCAGTGAGACGTTATTAGATTTTAGAGCCACACAAACACATTTAAAGTTGCTGGTTCCATCAATTTTTAATGAATGCTTTTAAATTGCTTCAGGTAACTACCACGTCCCTCTTTTTTTACTTTGCTTACTGCAACTTTATTACCTAAGGCATGCTTTACTGCTTTATTAGATATTCAGGGACTGGTGGTTGGGAATCACTTCTGTGTGGATTGGACATCAGCATTTTTTGACAGGAGCAGCTGTATTCAACTGACTGGGATTTGGTTTCATAGAAGAAGCTTTGCAGTTTAGGGAGGAGCACATTAGAGTGGATCATATGACCTGGGAAAGACTACACTTTCAATACAAGCAACAACATAGAATAACATGGTATTTAGTGTTATTTGATGCTTTAGTTACTGTTAGTTATTTTCCTCACCTCTCTCTCTCTCTCTCTCTCTCTCTCTGTCTGTCCGTCTGTCTGTCTATCTTAAAGACTGTCCTCTTTTGGAAAAAATAGAATTACAGTATGACGCTGAGTCTCACACAGGAGACTCCCTCCCACATGCAATGTAAACACTTCACCATATTATCAATAACAGGTTTTCATTTGTGAATTTTATTTATTTATTTATCTATTTATTATTATATCTTAATTACGTTCCTCTCCTGCTATACATGCTGGGAATGAGCAGCTATATAAATGTACGCATATCAATATGTACCTCAGATTTGTCTTGCAACTACTATTTCAGCTGCTGTTATGAATGAATTGACAGACTCTGACCAATCAGAATCAAGACTTCTATAGTACTCTGGTGTACCAGCGATGTCATCGCGATATTGCTGCTCGAAATCATATGAGACTCTGAGTAAGTATGCATGAGTGAGAGGGATATTAAGAGAGATACAGAACATTTGATATGAAAAACCACATCACACATTCTGTCATGTGATCCTCTCTATGGGCCTGGCCTTTCATTACCAACCTTTCGCTTTCCTGTTCTCTGTGTGTCTCTGTATACTTTCATGCTTTTCCCTTCTCGTGCCTTTGCTGTCTATCCGTTTTTTTCACTCTCTCCCTTCCTACCAATTTTTTTCCTTTCTCTCTCTCTCATTCTGTTTTGCCGGTGTCGGTGACTCATCTATTGACAGGCAGCTGTGGAGTGAACCAGCAGTTTTGAGCAAAAGATAGCAAAAGATAACTGGTTAACTCACACTGGCCTTGTTAGTTGTTAGGAGATGTTTACAGAGAAAACAACTAAAACTGGGGAATAGGAAAAAGGGCAGGCAGGAGTCTGATATCTCAGCATATGAAAACATGAAAACAAAAGGATAAAAAATGTGAGAAAATGTATAAAGGTTCAATTTGTTAGGCAGAAAATGACAAGATTGTTTTAAATCATTAAGCCATATTTGTATTGATACTCATTTACTTACTTTTTCACTCACAGTTTAACAGTTAGGATCACATTGGATTCTGAGTCTGGAACTGTAATGAATAGACATTTGGTGCCACCCAGATGAGGATGGGTTCCCTTTTAAGTCTGGTTCCTCTCAAGGTTTCTTCCTCATGCCATCTCAGGGACTTTTTTCTTGCCGAAGTCACCACTGGCTTGCTCATCAGGAACAAACAATTACAAGGATTGAAACTTATAGCCAATAAACTTACACATTCTTTTATACAACCTCATAAGCACTTTATCTGTGTGAAGCTGTTAAGAGGCAATGTACATTGTAAAATCTGCTATACAAATAAAAATGTATTGAATTGAATTGAGCCTATTTCAGGAACAGTAGATGTGAGTCGGAAATACACCGGAGATATGATGCCAGTCTGTTGAAGAAAGGGGCACAATATATGCCTTCACACACTGATAAATGCCTAGGGACAATTTATTAATTAGTCCAGAGGGAGGCAGTAGCTTAGTGGTTAAGACATTGGACTTTAAACATGAAGGGTGTGGGTTCAAATCCCAGCCACAACAAGCTGCCATTTCTGAGCAAGGTCCTTAACCCTATAGCTGCTTATTTGTATGAATGCAATAAATGTAAGTTGCTCTGGATAAGGGTGTCTGCCAAATGCAGTAACTGTATTAACCAATATACCTATTGGCATGTTTTGGGTGGTTGGAGAAAACTGGAGAACCTCAAAAAAGACACAACACAAACTGTAAACCAAGCTCAGGATCAAATCTAGGACCCTGGAGCTGTAAGGCATTTTAATTCACTTTAGAACACTGATATCTGCAGTCACACCATATATTTTATGAACATAGAATTAGGTTTAGCTGTGTTATTTTTTAGACTCTCACCACAGCAATGATCACAGCAAACAGCAAGCTGTGAAGTGTTTTAGTTTTTGTCTACCACAGAAACAGTGCTTATTTAAAATCAAGTTCAGCATGATGTTTCATTTCAACTGTAGCAGGTAGAGAATTTTGACCTCTAACAATAAATATATGCTACACTCCTGCAGGCAGTTGCCCTGGCAGTTTACACTGAGCACAGTTTTAAGATTAGTAAATACTGAGGGCTTGCTGTTGCCCCAACCAATGTTATGAATAAATCCAACTAAGACTATAGTATTACATAAACATACAAAACGATTGCCTTTATGTTGTTAACTAATAAATTCAATTAAATTCAATTAATTTTTATTTGTACATGTTTAACAATGGACATAGTCTCAAAGTAGCTTAGTTAAGCAGTTATAAAAGAATATATAAGTATAAGTTTGTTCCTTACAAGTGTAAGTTTGTCCCTTATGAGCAAGCCAGTGGCAACTATGAACACTCTTCCCTTTCTTTAGGTAAATAATTTGCATAAAGGTATGTGATTGGAAGAAACAAAGGTTCAGCTACAGGAAGTAGTTGGGGATCGATCGTTTTTAAAAAGAAATGTGTTAAAACACAGTTCAGTCTGATGAAATACTTTGCTGGTCCCGCCAGCTTATAACCCCTTCCCTCGTTATCTACACAAGTGTTGGCCCACTTTAACACTCGTTTCTCAGCTTACCTTAGAAATGACAAGCAAAATACTTATGGTCCTATAATTGCTCATAGCCTGAAGGTCACCCTACTTAAAAGCAGGTGATACAAATGCTTCCAGCTACTCAGGGAAAACACTAGCATGTTGATGAACTTTGATAGGAGAGGCTAAGAAAATTTTTTGGATACTTTAGCTTTGGAATTTTTAAAATTACTTTAGTCATATTGGACCAAAGTCCAAAACTTCCCCCGGTGTAAAAGGAATGTTCATTCACAACAACTAGGTCAAAATTCAAAGCAGCATAGTTGGTTTTTGCTTTCTTAAAGCTTCTGACTTTCCAATGTCAATTGGAAGAATAATAATGCTCTTCAGTTTTGTCAGTTCAGTAAATGATAATCAATTTTGCATCCTCAAATCTACAATCTAGATAATATCAAGTTTGAGTGACTTTTCAAGAGGACGGATGCTACCAGTGCTGTTGTGGGTTAAATCGCAACTTAACAGCTTCAGCATCCCTGGTTTTAGTTTCACAAAGTCTTCACAAACCTATATGGTTTTAATTTAGGTTTTCTGGCCTCCTTCTAATGGTGTCACGTCCAGCTCTATTCTCACCTCAGAATGTGGTTCATGAGATCTACCACAACCTTGACTTGGATTTATTGCTTACTGATCATGAATAATGTGAGGATGTGGAAGTTCTGTGACCATTTCATGATAATACACGGATGGTTAATTATACTACGGTTCTACGTTTTTCTTAGGACACTCCTCATGTTGTATGATCCAACATGATTCCCATATAAATGAAACCTTTTTTAAAAAGTACAGAAAAGGGAGTTCCAGTCACAGGCTATTTTCTTCCCAGACATTAAGGGAAACTGAATAAAACCATGACCTACATCCTGGGATAGGAATATGTGTGAGGGAGGAGGTGATGTTTGAGCTCTGAGCATTGCAAAAAGAAAATAACTTAATGTGTGATGGGGAGTGTTTATGCTACACAGAATTAAATAGAGCTAATGGCTTTTTGTAGTTTTCTTTTTGTTTGTTTAGTTGTTTGTGGTTTTCTAATAGAGTTTCTTTTTACTCAGAAACTCTGCAATAAATAAATTGATTCACAAGCCAGACCATAGCCCCGCCTGTAGTGTGATTGCACCCGAGTGCCAGAAGAACTGCTACTGCTATGTTTATGAATGATTTAGTCAGTCAATAAATACACACCCACACAAATCCCTCAGCAATTGAATAAATAGTTTTTCATGGAAGATTACTTCTACGTTTATGAGTTACAGGTGGCAAATGTATTTGAGTCAGACAAACGGGTCATTTTCTCTCCCTCCTTTAAAATTGCCACCATATTAGAGATTACAAACTAGACATATTTTTCATGAAGAAACAACAACAGCCATGCACTGAACTGACTGCTTTGCAGGTTAAACCATCGGGGAAGAGATGAACACAAGCATAACTTTATGACCACCTGCCTAATATTGTGTTGGTCCCTCTTTTGCTGCCAAAACAGTTCTGAACCATCGAGCATTAACAACATCAACTTCTTCAGCAATTTGAGCATCAATGCATCAATAAGCCTTACAGACTAAGCAGACTGGGAACATCCCACAAGAGCTGCAGTTTTGGAGATGCTCTGACCCAGTCGTCTAGACATCACAATTTGGCCCTCGTCAAACTCTCAAATCCTTACGCTTGCCCATTTTTACTGCTGCTAACACATCAACTTTGAGGACAAAATGTCAAGTCTAGTTTATATCTATAGCGTGTTTCACAATGGACATTGTCTCAAAGCAGCTTTACAGAATTTTTTTTTTTCAGGTATTCTTTCGCCGCTGTATCCTGGTTTGTTGTGCATTCTCTAAGTTTATAAAGAGTGGGTATTTGAATTAATGTAGGCTTCCTGCACTGCAAAAAAATCTATTTCATTCATTTTAATCTTGCATTTTCTTTTCTCTTTTTTTTTATTCAACTTGGCAGATAATTTTGCTTCTGTACACACTATCTAGCTAAAGGTTTGCGGACACCTGGTCATAAGTATGGTATGTGCTTTTTGAGCATCACATTCCACATTTAGTCTCAATTTGCACTTATAATTTCCTCCACTCTTCTGGGAAGATGTTTCACTAGATTTTGGAGTGTGCTTGTGGACATTTGTGTTTAGTTAACAAGGGTGTCTGTACTGATGTAGGTGAGGTCAGGAGGGCTGGGGTTCAGTCAGCATTCCAATTCATCCACAACTGTGTGCCTCCATCTTTGTGGTAATAGTTTGGACAAGATCCACATGTGGCAGGAAAGGTCAGGTTTCCCAATAATGTTGTCCCTATAGTGAATATTGTATATACCACATATTTATTTGTTTGTTTGTTTATTTGTTTACCTATTAAATACATTCAATCCTGAATTTGTCTGCTTACTGTTTTTTCCTCAGTCATTGATTCTATCTCATTACCTCCCACCATTATAGAATTCTCTTTTTCCCTCTCCCTGTCTCTCTATGTCTCTCTCTCTCTTTCTCTCTCTCTCTCTCTCTCTCTCTCTCTCTCTCTCTCTCTCTCTCTCTCTCTCTCTCTCTGTCTCTCTCATTCACTTTCTCCACCTGTGCGTCATTTTCTGAAACAGAGTCTCAAGAGCAGCTCTGTGCTGATCCCATTAGCTCTGGGAGTCCACACAGTGACGCCATCATGTGTCCCAGACATCATTAAAACACCACATCTGTGTGTAGAGTCTCACTCATTCACTTCCACTGACACACACACACACACACACACACACACACACACACACACACACACACACACACACACACACACACACGAAAACAAATCAGCAGTTGCAAGTTTTCCTCTTCCTTATGTCCCTATATGTGACTTCCTGTATGATTCTTAGCAAATGTTTCTCACATCATGTAGAACGCACACCTCCCCTTGTTCTGTACTGTTACGCTTCTTGCACTTCTAGTACACCTGTCAGACTGTGTTTCTTGCTCATTTTGTTTGTTTTTCTTTCTCCTGTGGTGCATTCATGAAGTTTATATTCTAATTGGACAGTCCATTTATCTGCCATTCAATCATGCTTATTATTAATTAATCCTTAGCTCTGCCACTTGGGACGCCATTACCAAATAACTCGTACCATGGCAATATGTAACCTGCTCTGCCATCTTCCAGCATGGGAAATTGTGTGTGTGTGTGTGTGTGTGTGTGTGTGTGTGTGTGTGTGTGTGTGTGTGTGTGTGTGTGTGTGCTAGAAAGAGAGAGGAAAAAAGAGAGAGCGAGAGGGAGAGAATGTGTCATGTGACAAAATATAGCACCATACTGTTACCCTTCCAGAGTTTCAGGGGCTCTAATTCAGCTCTGGTCAGAGTCCAACTGTCAGACGTGTTAGGTACATTGGCAGTTAAAGGTAAAAGCCTCAAAGCACACTTACAGTATAATAAAGACATAAGGGTGGGTATTAGGAACTTTCATTTCCTTACCTATTTTATACCGATACAATATATAGAGAGTAGGTTAAAAAGAAAAAACCTATTCCTTTGATATGTGTCTAAAGAACTGCCCAAAGCATCGCCAAATCTGCCGCTTTCCAGCCCGCTTGTCATCCCTGTCAATCCCAGTGCCTGTCAATGATTCTGGGTTTGTTTCACGAAAGTAGAGAGGACAAAGTCTACTTCACACAAGTCAACAACAAAGGGTTTCTAGTCCAAGTTTAATGCCTCGGGCATCCCAGCTCTGAGACTAATCTGCAAAGAGAGCATCCAGAGTTCAAACGTTTGGTTTGTTACGTGAGCATTTTACCCACTTCCAGGCCACTGCATTTCCCAGTGATAGCGTATTGCTGCAGTTTAGAGAGGTTAAGTACAGTGATCAGGGACAAACTGAGATCCCACACAAAAACGAAGAAGCACTTTCTTATTTCCACATATCATACTTACATATAATTTTAGTTCAAGAGAGTCTATAGGAAGGACAGAGGGACAGATCGGATGTTCTGGTGGTCTATAGTCATTTAATTAACACTATGCCTCACACTTGGCATGGAACACAGTTGGTGTGTGGGACAATGGGAAGGGATAACACTTTATTGTATGTACCCTTTAAGGTCAAAACCTTTATGTAGTACATTTGAGGCTGTAATGGAAACTTTACTACCCATAATTGATCACCTAATTTATTTCATGATGGCAGACATTAATAGATTACTGTTTCTATAATACAAACTTACACACAGACTCACATAGTTGATACTCCACATGAACTGGTTTTCTGTAAAGAACCATTGATTTATTCATTATTATGTTATTATGTATGTTTTTGTGGGGGGAAATATGAACAAAAGTTTATGGACACATAACCATTATATTTTGTAATACAGTATGTGCTTTTTTAACATTTAGACTTCATTTGCTGTTATCATCACCTCCACTGTTCTTGCTCAGATTTTCCACTAGATTTCAGAGTGTGATTGTGGAGATTTTGCTAATGCTTAGGTTTGGGTCTCCTAGTTCCATTGAAGGGTAAATGTTATGCTACCACTTCTAAAGACATCATATGAGTGTGTGCTTGCAGCTTTGGAATTGAGGAAGAAGCAAATATGGCTGAAAAAGTCAGGTGCCCCAATATTTTTGTCTATATAGTGTGTGTATGTATTTTTTAACTATGCACACCAACCAAATGGTTACAAGCTTTTAGGTTTTATAAAAATGTATAGAAACATGAGATTTACACCGATCAGGCATAACTTTATGGCCACCGATTAGGCATAACATTTTGACCACCTGGCTGATATTGTGTTGGTCTCCCTTTTGCTGACAAAACAGTTCTGACAGAATTAACAGCATTAACTTCAGCAAATTGAGCTACAGGAGCTCATCTGTTGGATCGGACCACATGGACCAGCCTTTACTCCTCATGTGCATCAATGAAGAGATAATCTGTGTTATTCGCTCACCAATCATATTTTTATAGGGTCATAATGCTATGCCTGATCATGTATAGGGAGAGTGTTATATTTATGAAACCCCATGGAATAGTGTTAATCCTGGGTAAAACCTTTATCTGATACTTCTGAGGCTAACCCAAGTTGCAATATTATGAAATTCTGAATTCGCTACTTCATGCCACGGCTGCATGATACAGCAGAGAAATAAGACATGAGTCAAACTCTAAGTAGGGTGAATTACAAGAATGTGTAATTCATGTTTTGTGATTCATTCATCTGAACACCTCTCGCTCTCTCCTTGTCAATCTCTCTGTCTCTTACACACATTAAGACCAACAAACAAACAAACAAACAAGCAAGCAAACAAAAATGTGAGTCCTGCCAAGCTGATGTCATGATCTGTCTGTGCTCAGTGTTGCATACTATTTAATTATGGAAGTCAAAAGCTCAATGCTGAAAGAGTTGTATTAATAGTCATCTATTAGACGAGTAATTATTAAGGACATGTTCGTCTTCACGCTCTGGACTGCTCCGTGACAAATGAGTGTGGAAATTGCAACAAATGCCAGTTTCAATTCAATCCCGAGTAGCAACCAGTTGAGTTGTATGGCTGAAAGGATGGATATATGCCAGGACTGTGAATGTGTGAGCATGTGGCTGAGTTGTGGCTCAATACATGCATAACCAAAAGGTTGGTCAGATGTAAAATGTATAATTGGATGAAAGTTGATGTTCCTCATAAAATTTTATAGTGTATATCTCTTTTTTTATATGTAAGAGAGCCTTTTTTTCTCTGGAGTTGCTGGAGACAATTTCACGTTGCACCACTAGTTGGCAGTCAAGCCTAAGAGTTCAAGGCGCTCAGCACTATAATAAAGTGCTCGAAGTGCCTGTGGTCGCTAAGTGTACATGCACATGTGTGTATCGCTTAAGAACTATCTATGTGAGACATGTTGTCTTTCTTGAAGACTTCTTTTGAAAAACACATCAGTACACAGCGATTTAAAGGATCCGGCTGTCTAGGGGATCAATAAATATTGGGTGAAATTGTAGAGAATTGGCTTCTTCCCCCTTTTTCCCACACAATCAACAAATTAGGGCTTTATCGCCTAAGAAACTTAACCCATGTTACCCTCATTATTGCATTAACAAGATAAGATTAAGCCACTTGGAGAAAAATTGATCTGCTCAAATTGGAAGTAAAAGATGGTCCCTGACCCCAGGACAGGAAAATGATGTTGCTGGTCTAGTGCAAATCATGTGTCTGAGAGTGTGAGAGAGAAGAGGACTCTGGTATAATTGTGGTGCTCAGAGATAACAAAAACCTTTCCAAGACAATTAGCAGATGACAGCAGGATCCATAGTAAATATGTCAGCACAGTGAATGGAAGGAGCCAATGCCCAGCTAAATGGACGAAGATAAGATCAGAACCTAGACTGAGCCACACACTAATTACCTCCACTAGAAATTCACCATTTACGGCGTTGTACGGAGGTTTTTAAAGGTGCAATCGGGATATTATTCAGAACAGCTGTGGAAAAAAATATATATAGTCATTTAATTGATTAATAATAAAATAATATTCCCGTTAATTAGACCTATTGTGGAAAACGAGATAACATAAGATAAGATAACATAATATATAACATTATAATATAATATAAATACTGGATTACATCTGTAAAATAATTATTGTTAAAGCCAGGACAATCCTAAAAAGGGTTATTTATAAAACACTTAAGGGGTCTTCAGTACAACTGACTGTTTTCCAACCAGAAAGTTTTCCAAGTAAAACTATTTTGAAAGCTAAAACTCATTCCCAAAGATCCCACAATGATCCTGTGACTTCTTTTCAATTAAGTGGTCTGTACGTTCCACTCCTCTTCTTCTTCTTTCGGCTGCTTCCATTAGGGGTCGCCACAGCGGATCATCCGTCTCCATACCACCCTGTCCTCTACATCTGCCTCTTTCACACCAACTACCTGCATGTCTTCCCTCACCACATCCATGAACCTCCTCCTTGGCCTTCCTCTTTTCCTCCTACCTGGTGGCTCCATCTTCAGCATTCTTCTACCAATATAATTCATGTCCCTTCTCTGCACATGTCCAGACCATCTCAATCTCGCCTCCCTCACCTTGTCACCAAAACATCCTACATGTGCTGTCCCTCTAATAAACTCATTTCTAATCTTGTCCATTCTCGTCACTCCCAACGAAAACCTTAACATCTTCAGCTCTGCTACCTCCAGCTCTGCCTCCTGCCTTTTACTTAATGCCACTGTCTCTAATCCATACAACATCGCAGGTCTCACCACAGTCCTATAAACTTTCCCTTACATTCTTGCAGATACCCTACTATCACAAATCACTCCTGTCACTCTTCTCCACCCACTCCACCCTGCCTGCACTCTTTTCCTACTTCTCTAACACACTCTCCATTACTTTGCACTGTTGACCCCAGGTACCTGAACTCCTCCACCTTCTCCACCTCTTCTCCCTGCAACCGCATCACTCCACTGCCCTCCCTCTCATTCACACACATGTACTCTGTCTTACTCCTACTGACTTTCATTCCCCTTCTCTCCAGCGCATATCTCCACCTCTCCAGACTCTTCTCAACCTGCTCTCTACTCTCACCACAAATCACAATATCATCTGCAAACATCATAGTCCAGAGAGACTCCTGTCTGACCTCGTCCGTCAACCTGTCCATCACCACTGCAAACAGGAAAGGGCTCAGGGCCGATCCTTGATGCAGTCCAACCTTCACCCTGAACCAGTCTGTCGTACCTACTGCACACTTCACTGCCGTCACACTGTCCTCATACATGTCCTGCACCACCCTTACATACTTCTCTGACACACCTGACTTCCTCATACAATACCACAACTCCTCTCTTGGCACTCTGTCGTACGCTTTCTCTAAATCCACAAATACACAATGCAATTCCTTCTGTCCTTCTCTATACTTCTCCATCAACATCCTCAAAGCAAATAAGGCATCTGTGGTGCTCTTCCTCGGCATGAAACCATACTGTTGCTCACAGATGGTCACCTCTTCTCTCAGCCTGGCTTCCACTACTCTTTCCCATAACTTCATGGTGTGACTGATCAACTTAATTCCCCTGTAGTTACTGCAGGTCTGCACATCTCCCTTATGCTTAAAGATCGGTACCAGCACACTCCTTCTCCATTCCTCAGGCATCCTCTCCCCTTCCAGAATCCCGTTAAACAATCTGGTTAAAAACTCCACTGCCATCTCTCCTAAACATCTCCACGCCTCTACCGGTATGTCATCTGGTCCAACCGACTTTCCATTCTTCATCCTCTTAATCGCTGCTCTCACTTCCTCCTTACTAATCCTATCTACATCCTGCTTCACCAACTCCACATCCTCCAACCTTCTCTCTCTGTGATTTTCCTCATTCATCAGCTGCTCAAAATACTCCCTCCACCTTCTCAACACACTCTCCTCACTAGTCAACACATTTCCCTCTCCATCCTTTATTGCTCTAACTTGCAGTACATCCTTCCCAGCTCCGTCCCTCTGCCTGGCCAATCAGTATAACTCCTTTTCTCCTTTCTTAGTGTCCAACCTCTTATACAGCTTCTCATATGCCTTTTCCTTGGCTTTCACCACATCCCTTTTTACCTGCTGCCGCATCTCCTTGTACTCCTGCCTACTTTTCTCATCACTCTGTCAATCCCACTTCTGTTTTGCCAACCTCTTTCCCCTAATGCTCTCCTGCACTTCCTCATTCCATCACCACGTCTCCTTGTCTTGCTTTCGATTTCCAGATGTCACACCAAGTACTTTTCTAGCTGCCTCCCTCATCACTCCTGCAGTAGTTCCCCAATCATCCGGCACCTCTCTTCACCTCTACTACACTCTTACTGTACTCTTCCTTCAGAATCACCCCTACACCATTTCTCTTCCCATCCACACCATGATAAAACAGTTTAAATCCACCTCCAATGTTCCTGGCCTTACTCCCTTTCCACTTGGTCTCCTGAACACACAGCATATCTACCTTTCTCCTCTCCATCATATCAGCTATCTCTCTCCCTTTACCCGTCATAGTACCAACATTTAAAGTACCAACCCGAACCTCTACTCTCCTACACTGCTCTTTTCCCTGCCGTCTTTGTAGGTGTCTTCCTCCTCTCCTTCTCCTCCTTCGGCCAACAGTAGCCCAATTTCCACTGGTACCCTGTCGGCTAATGATACCTGTGGCGGTCTTTGTTAACCCGGGCCTCGACCGATCCGGTATGAAATTCTCCTTTGTGATCCGCATATTTGATTTGGCACATGTTTTACGCTGGATGCCCTTCCTAACGCAACCCTCCCCATTTACCCGGGCTTGGGACCGGCACTAAGAGTGCACTGGCTTGTGCCCCCCTAATGGCTGGATTTGGTCTGTACGTTCCACTAGGACCCACTAAATGTCTCTTTTATAGTAAATCCTTTAAAGCTTTTATGCAGGAGCCAATTAGAAAGCATTGTATTGGACAAAGTATTGGGATGCCTGACTTTTTCAGGACTGCTTTGAAACTTTCAACCTGCTTCCACAAAGTTAGAAGAAAACAAGTGTAAAGGATGTCTTTGGGTATGGCAGCATAAAATATTCCCTTCACTTATACTAGAAGACCAAAACCTGTTTTATCATGACAATAAAGATTATGATATAGTGTACACGGTTTGGAGTGGAGGATTTTGAGTGACCTTCTCTCAACTCTGACCTCAACCATATTAAAAACAGTTGGGCCTTCTTACCCTACAGTTAAGTTACAGTTCAGTTCCTGGCCACAAATCAACACAAGCACAATCCTATTAGAACATCTATTGGAACATCTTCCCAGAAGAGTGGAGATTATTACAACTGCAAATGGAGAATAAATGTGGAATGGGATGTTCAAGCACATAGGAATGGTCAGGTGTCTATAAACCTTTTGACTGTATAGTGTAGTGTATAGTGTACACTGATCAGGCATAACATTATGACAATATAACATTATGGGCGGTGAAGTGAATAACACTGATTATCTCTCCATCATGGCACCTTTATGATAGTGGGTTAGTGGGTGGGATCTCTTTGGCAGCAAGTGAACATTTCGTCCTCAAAATTGGTGTGTTAGAAGCAGGAAAAATGGGAAAACGTAAGGATTTGAGGGAGTTTGACGAGAGCCAAAATGTTATGGTTGAATGACTGGGTCAGAGCATCTCCAAAACTGCAGCTCTTTTGGGATGTTCCCGGTCTGCAGTGGTCAGCATCTTTTAAAAGTGGTCTAAGGAAGGAACAGTGGTGAGCCGGCGACAGGGTCATGGGCGGCCGAGGCTCATTGATGCACATTGGGAGCGAAGGCTCGTCCGATCCCACAGCTGAAGTAGTTAATGGTGTTAATGTTCAATCGGTTAGGACTGTTTTGGCAGCAAAAGGGGGACCAACACAATATTAGGCAGGTGGTCATAATGTTATGCTTGATCAGTGGCCATAAAGTTATGCCTGATCAGTGTAAAGCTCATGTTTCTATCAATTTTTACAAAACCTAAAAGCTTGTAACCATTTAGTTGAGCGGTTTGCAACATTATGTCACAATTTCTACCCTAATTCTGTTTTCTTCCTTGTGGTCCTTATGTAGAAACTATACAACTGATGATTTCTAATGGAAAAGATTTCCAAGTAGAATTGTTTTTCTAGCTAGGAATTCTTAACTACCGCAAAACTGTCGTTCGTTAAAAAGAGTGTTTTTAGCACCACTAGTTTTTCGGAGAACCCTCGGTTTTATGATGTTTAAGTCTTTTAGAAAGTTTAAATCTTTAACCATCTACCTTTGAGTCAGGTTTCTTGGCAACACTAATACATTCCATTCTTAAAAACTAAGTGCTTCATTCACCTGTTGAATGATATGTACAGCGTCATCCATTTTGCCTATTCTTACCAAGTTCTTCCTTGTGACAAAAGGTAACTATGGTAGCGGGACCAAAGCATTTACTTGGTTCAAAAAGCATATTGCATTGGCCATAAAAACACCATACAAACAAATGTACAAAGGACATTCTAGTATAACAATATCAGTTTACTGCATTTAGGAAAAAAAAACCAAATACTTCTTGCCCTTTTAAAATCATATTGAATGGTAGCAGGACCAGAACTGACCCGGAATATAAAGATGGCAGTTGACGTGAGCTTGAGCCGCCATTAAAACGGAATGTTATTTAGCTCTGGCGGTTGATCGACAGAGTGTATTTCTTACGGCACTGTTATTAAATCACTCCTGCCTCCTGCAATAACCACAAGCACCATGAACGCAGGAGTGAGCAACCAGGCACAGAGACAGCTTTCAAGCAGCCGTCAATCACTCCTAACAGCTCACTCACACCACCAGCCTTCTTTGGAGCAACCTAAATTGCTGTATCAAGAGTGTGGCAGGTGAGTCAGAAAGTGCATGGGAAACAAGAAAAATGCCCTACTGATATTATCCCTATGTAAAGAAAGAGAGAGAGAGAGGGAGAGAGAGACAGAAAAAGAGAAAGAGAGAATTCAGGCTTTAATTCGACTGTATCATCTCAGCATGACTGAAGGTGTCTTATTAACTGCCATTCCAACTGGAAGAGAGAATTTCCAGTGTCTTGCTGGCCTGCAAAGACTACTGCTTAGAGTGCTAAGGGACAATCAGCACCACTCAATCAAGCAAGGGTAATCATCCCAATATGAAGCTGAATAGTGTTTAATTAGGGTTTAACAAGGGATGTAAATTCTGAAGTATTGTATAGTAAAAAAAAAATACACCCGTATAAAGCTCTGGCCTACAATGGAGTTTATTTGCAGTCGACGTTTTTTTTCACATAACTAGTGTTGTACGAATTTATAGCAATGGCTTTGTACTTTGCATTTCAAGCATTCTGCTGGAAAAAAAACACGTAGATCTCCTGCCTAATACAGAGAGGAGAGGGTTCTCAAGCTGAAACCTCATCAGAATGCGCTGCATCGTGATGCCCTTGCAGCGCACACTTCAACCATGTTGTTCAAAACATTTACTTTCATGTATTCAATTAGTGCATTCGGATGTGCCGGATAACCTTACAAGTCATGGTACATTTCGTGAAAATAATGAGCGGAGCGACGCATCGGAACAGACCTAAAGACAGGAAGACACTTTGTGTTCTGAGCAACAAGACAGAATTAAGGACTGCACTCAGAGCTCATTAATGCAATGTATGTATTTGTGTGTGTGTGTGTGTGTGTGTGTGTGTGTGTGTGTGTGTGTGTGTGTGTGCATTTGCTAACTATTTATACTAATTTTAGCTAGTCACCAGAGGTCCTGGAACTATTACCAAAATAACTTATTACCAAAAAAAATACATTTACCATTATGGTAATAAGGTCTTAAACCTGTTTCATCTATTTAATTAGTGTTAGCAAAGAAGCTTTTGAATATCAGGTTTTGAATGTTAGCCAGAGCATGAAGACAGGGACTGTGGATAACAACAAAAACAACTAGAAGACAAATTTGAGACAAGGAGTGGCGTGAAGGATGTTCATTAAATGACAAGGTCATGACGCATAAGCATAAGTGATGTGATCAGGTGACTTCAGTGGCTGATGGGTAAAATATATGAATGTTATTATGTTAGGTCATGTTAGTTTTAGTTTGTGAATTTTTATGTGCAAGATCCTGTCAGCTTCTTCATTTTAGCCATGTAGCTAGAATCAGTAGTAATAATCAAAATCTATGAAAGTTCTGGAAGAATTCCTGTCAGGCCACACCCTGACTAGTCTAATGCTAGTCTAACTAGCATTAGACTTGAAAATGAGGAACATTTATGAATATGGCGTAAACTATTTTGATAGGAATTTTTGTCAGTTTACCTGATATTAGCATAGCACTGGTAGTGAGCTCTTTTGAATATGGAATATATCTTTATAAATAAATAAATAAATAAATATCTTTTTAGAATTCTTGTCAGGTAACCTCATGTTAATCAACTGGGCATTAATCATTAACTAAAAGTACTATTAAAAAAGGACTAAAGTATTAAAAATCCTCTCAGATACCCTGCCAGGTTTAGCCAGCTGTCTAGCAAACCTTTTTGCCTGATATTATCCTTATTCCAAATGGTGTCATTTAGCTGAAAGTGTTATCCATTATTCAGACAATTAAGCTTTTATATGCCAGTTTTTTCAAAACGAATCAAACTGGGGATAGTGAACTGAAACTTTTAGCTTTACAGGAATTCTTTAATGATTCAAACATGCTTTAGTGAGATCTAAAAACAGACAACCCTACTGGCAGTGTTCATCTTATTCAAAGTCATTCTGTTCTATTCACTGCGTATGTTCAGTACACAGTGTTTTTCTGTTCGCTTACAAAAGGTAGTCCAATTGTACACACTGCACCTGTCTGAGCAGCGTTAAGTGACTGGTTAGCTGCCCTGTGGGCACAGTGCTGTGTGTGCTGTACTGTGTAAAGCAGTGGGGCCGCACATCAACTACTGTCAGCTTGAGAGGGCTTTCACCTTCTTTCCCCTGCCTACTCTGTCAGTCTTTTGGGCTTTTGGGTAATGGGCCTTAAAGTGAGGAGGACAGAATGCCAGTATATGCATGTGTGTGTGTTTGTGTTTGTGTGCATGTGTGTGTGTTTTGAGTATTCTTGGAGCAGTGCCAATGCAATGATATATGACGTATGGGGCGCCTCCGTAGTTACAGAGCTTAGCTTTGGGCTAAAACTAATTAGACCTTTACTTAGCTGACATCAGTTACTGTACACAGGGCTGTTTAATGTTCAGAGCCCTGATACGGATGTGTGAGTGCATCTCACCAGGCACTGAGGGTCTTTTCCCATTTCTGCGGCTTCCTCTCAGCACCAGACTGTCTGGCTGACTCGGAAACGTTATTACGCGCATTCCCACCAAAGTGCTGGCCACTGCTCGTGTTGATTTCCAGTAAATTTTGGGGAAATATACCAGGAATTCTGCAGTGCTTTCCGATGTTACGTAGCAGCTTCTGTCACAGGTTTGTCTGGAAGTTCCTGAAATGGACACAATGAGTCATGGAATGATATTTATTAAAAAAGGGCAGCCAGGCTGATACCGAGCAACATTTCATGTAGAGATTTGACTGTTTGAATATCATTGAATTTGATGAATTTTCCCTCAACCTAGATCAATATTAAAATATTTTATTTTACTATATCTGGGAGTTTATCAAAACAGTAACATACATTTATATTATATAATTCTTTTATATTAATTATATATAAACCTGAAATATTTTATTCCATTATATTATACCATTATATAAAATAAAAAAAGACACCAATGTTTTTACATTTAAAGTTGATTTGAGACAGATGCCAAAGCTGCTAATAAATTTATTAGGTAGTTTTATCCAATTTTCTAACAATTTCAAGAATTCGGATACAATTAATTTCAGTTGCTCACACTTTCCCAAAGGTTTGATATCTATTCAAGATTAAAGCTCAGCCTCGAACACTTCCCTTCTAAGAAAGAAATCATACTGTATGACAACTTTGGCTGAGGAATTTGTGAAATGTTAAATACATATAAATGGTTTTGCGTAACTGGATGCCCCAGTACTGGCCACTCTACTACAAGACCATTTTGAAAACAGATTTGTGTTCCCTAATTCAAAAAAATATTAAATGCTCACAGTGATCACATATGAGCTAAAAAGTTGTTGCATAGGGAAAAAATAAAAAATAAATCTTGATTCTGATTGGTTAGAAAGTGTTCATAAATGTTCTGCTAAACTTGCTCTAAGAATTCAAATCACATTTCTATTAATGGGCTCATTCTAATCTAAATGTTTCTATAGTAACAACCCATTCACAGGAAATATCATTACCAGATAATAAAATGTGTATTTAACAAAGAAACAAAAAATCTAGATTGTCCACAGTGTCATATTAATTAGGTTTTACAACAATTGAAAGTCTTCTGTGCTGAGGTTTTTTTTATCATCACAAGCGGTGTATTTATCTGAAAATACAACATTAAATGTAACTATAAACAGGTCAAATTAAAAAATTTTAAATAAACAATGTGAAATGTCATTATGGTTGGAAGATCGCTGTGGTTTAACAATCATTGAGAAGAACCAGGTTTAAAAGGAAACCCATCCTCCGCTGGTTGACATCAGCAGTCTATTCATTATGGTTGCATTATTGTTTTATGATAAGCACTTGAATGCAAAACATTGTAGCATATTGCTAACTCTTATATCTTATAACTCCTCACAGTAACCTCAAGGATCTTTAGCCTGTAAAACTTCTTCTTCTTCTTCTTCTTTTTTCTGCCTTTCAAACCAACAATCTGCATGTCTTCCCTCACCACATCCATAATCCTCCTCCTTGGTTTTCCTCTTTTCCTCCTTCTTGGTGGCTTCATCCTCAGCATTCTCCAAACCATCACATGTCCAAACCATATCTTTAGCCTGTTCAACAATAGATTTAATTTGGTTAGAATGGCCAAAACATACTGATGACACATTTATATCAATTATGCAGAGCACAAAAAACTTAAATGGCTTTGCATAATACATAACACACTTTATTTTACACACTTTATAACACACTTTATTTATCACACTGGAAGCTCCTGACGCCAAGTCAAATTCCTTGTGTGTGTAAACATATTGGTAATGAAGCTATTTCTGATTCTGATTTTGCCAGGATTATTGTACAACAAATATTTAACCTTCATGAAATTTCTGAGAGATGTAGAAACCTTGTGTGCCTCACTCAGCTGTCACAAAAACCTAGCATTTCCTCATAATCGGGATGACAGCCATCAGAATTTAGTTTGTAATCTCTTAAATACACAGCAGCGATGTTAATGGTTTTCATAGTACTGCATTTGTGCTTGAAGGTTTCTATTATGAGCACAGTTCATTTTTTTCTGCATTGTTTTGCCCTGTGGCAAGCTTTAGGATGTTTGGTTTTACTCCCATCTTTCTAATTCGAATTTGACAACCTGTTTAATTTAGCTTGTTGTTTATGTGTGATACATGTGTAAGTGGTGAAGAGAGAAAAAAAAAAAATCCATTTCTAGCATGTGGACCTTCACCAATTCATCTGTAAAAACAATGGCCTGAGACCTAACTGAAGATCACTCATTAAAACTCAACATGATGCTATTTGTTCCTTCTGAAAAACAAAATCTCACTCTCCCTGATTGCCCTGTAGAGTATTACATCTCATCTTGCAAATCTTTCACATAGCATTCTCTCTCTCTCGTTCTGTCTCACTCCATTTTCTGAAGGTTATTCATTGACAGGCAGCAGAGAACAGAGACCTTCCAATGCATTGCTCTTTATACTGCTGAAATCCAGGGGATCGGGGTTGATGCCAGGATTTGACGTCAACGGAGACGTCGAAAAGCCTTGATGCCTTTGATTCGGCAGCCGGCAAGGCCGAATGGAAAGATTCCAGGTATAAAAAAAAGTCACGGTGGGCGCAGGAGGCTGTCCAGATTGGACAATAAAAGCTGCCAGCTGCTGTGAGTTTGGAGTGCACTTCAGTGACCCCTTGAGGACAGCGTCCTGCTCCCTGCACATAATTACCTGAGCTTTCTCCCATGCTTGCTGTGGTGTGCGCTGTCCTCTCCGCGTGTGAAGCCCTTTCATCAGGAATGAGTGTGCTGTCTGTCTTACATCTCTCTTCTTTTTCTCAAAGCAGATGGCAATCTATACTGACACGGAAGTGGAGAACACAGATCTTGCTCTGGCATGCTGATTACACTGGCCATATATGCTGTGCATTCGTCTGTTTTTTTATTGAGACCTTTCTCAGCACTGTACATTAACATAATAAGGATGTAGGTGTCTATAATCCTGTCAAATTAATGCCTCACTTTCATTGAGGATCAAATGCTTCATTCTGAAAGCAAAACCACTTTGGCTTCATCTCATTGCTCTTCTTGTTTATTTATTTATTTAGCCACACGATTTTACATGAATTCAATTAGTTTAAAGCACCTTAAAGTGTGTTGGGCACCTCGTATTGAAAATACAGCGTCTTCAAAACAAGGCTTGTGAAATGTGAAGGACTGTGAATCCGCTCATATATTTCTTAATAAATTCCGCTTTCTCAAGGATTCCATGAAAGAAATTTCATTTCAATGCAGATGAATTTCAACATGTAGTGTTGTAAGACTACTGCTTTATTGTGAAGGTTAATGTCATATCTATCTATCTATCTATCTATCTATCTATCTATCTATCTATCTATCTATCTATCTATCTATCTATCTATCTATCTATCTATATATATATATACATATATATATATATATGTATATATATATATATATATATATATATATATATATATTATCATATTATATTATCTATCTATCTATCTATCTATCTATCTATCTATCTATCTATCTATCTATCTATCTATCTATGTGTGTGTGTATATATAAATATATAAATATATATATATATATATATATATATATATATATATATATATATATATATATATATATACACACACACACATATATATATATATATATATATATATATATATATATATATATATATATATATATATATATATATATATATAAATTTTACTAATACACCCGTTTGTTTCAGGTCAAAATCAGATCCAGTTTTTTGATCCAGATCCATTGCATTTCTGCTGCAAACAACAACAAAAACCATTAAAGAATATTTTTTATTGATTTCAATACAAATACCATTACAAGCCATCAGCTGTTAACTATTGAAACCATCATCAAGAAGTTTCCATTATAAAGAGTGCTTGTGTACCTCACAAATTCCAACAAAAACTAAAAAGGTTAAGGAAGTGGAACCTGGATGCATACTGATGCAAAGGTCCTAATGGTCCCTTTCAGTGTCCAGTTGGTAGCAGCATGTGATCAACAAGTTGCCAAAGATCTCTTGACGGACACAATCAATATAAGTCAGCAAATTCCTAGAAGAGACCCACAGGGACCATTACGTCTTTTTTTAAAAAAACAATAATTAGTTGTTTTTCAGTAGAAACAGCACCATTATCACTACAGTTTCCAATTTTGGAATACAGGGGGAAACCAGTTAAATGGGAAGAAACACATGGAGAATTAATGAAACACCACACAAACAAAATCATAAGCTTAGAACTGAACTATGGCTCCTGAACTTTTGAACTTTGATTCCAGGAATTATAATATTAATCCTAAATGTCATTATAACACTTCTCAAGTCATTTTGAGAAGCTGACTACCCAATCAAATGATGTCATTAAGTTTAAATGGTGTGGGAAATCAAGAAGACGGTCATCTGAACTTTAGAACTGAAGAACCTCCACTGGAGATTTTATATATGCTTACTGCAACTCCTCTGGGAGTTCTAATACTCTAAAACTCCCCAAATGTGTCACCTTTCAAAACTCAAGCCCTGCAAATAGCCCTGCAAATCTAGACATGGGATATATGATTCGATTTACCGAATCAAATCTTTTAAACTGTCTGTTTCAATGAGTGGCCATTTTGACAGATTAAATATAAACCTCTAAGTTGTGCCACATAAGCGCATACACTATGCATAATGCCCTACACAGTTCTTGCTGCATATTTTTGGCTGTTTTGAAGTTCTATGAGCAGTCCTACTTCCACAAATATAACACAAAACACAAAGAACACTTTTGTGAAATGCTTTACATTTGATTCAGGAAGTTCACCAGCACCTGGGTTTTAAGTTCCCTCAGTCAGAAATGGCTGAGAACAATGGCATTATATTCACAGACTGATTCAATTATATCATATATGTTTTTGTTATTTATTCTCTCTGGATTTTTGTTCTAGACAATAATTGACAGCTTTTCTTTACAGCTTGTTTGGCCATGAAACTCTATCTGCGTGCTGATTGGTTTTCTTGACACCAGTCCTGCAGCCATTCAGACGCACTACCCAATATATGTAATGTCATATTCTGACTAAATTAGCCAGACTTGGTGTATGCTTGTGCCTTGTGAATTTCCATTGCACCCTTCACCTTCTCACCACCACCTGTATAAATCTGCTATGCGGGGTCCATCGTACTTAGCATCTGTTTGAACATGCTTAACAGAGCAGGCTGTGGATTTAATCAGCAGCAGCAAAGCAGATCTACTCTGCCGAGACCGATCTATGTACAGTCCATTCTCATAAATAAACTCTTTGTAATGACATGCAAAGAGTTGTCATGGCTAAAACAAGGCTAGACCATGTGATTTTTGTGAATTATACTTTGTAAAACTCATAAAGCATTGAAACTTTCAATGGGCTCACAAAAGTTATTTTTAAATGGATGTTTCCAATTATTATTAAAATGAATTTTATTTACAAGTAAATCGATTCACAAGTTGAACATCATTAGATACAACAGTACAAGCATTGAAAGGGTGCCTGAGCAGTGCACAGTTTATAAGTCCAGGTGGGTCAGATGTCAGTGGCCAACTGCATTACTTTGAGGTACTGGAAAAGAAGCTAACTATGACAAGGTGTTCCACAATGTTCATCCCAAACATGGAGGGATGATTTGCACAATCCTTTCCCAGCAAAGAGCATTGCATTCCTCCATCATTCCTCCTTCATGTAGGAAGCCATAACTGACTGTCTCTACATCAATGATTTAATGTAAAACATCCCAAACAGAATGTGCTCCATTCCTTCTTCGGGCCACAGAAATAGCAGCTATTTTTATTAACAACAAAACCCCGGAGGTAGAACATGAATCAAAATGAGTCTGCCCAAGTGTCAGAACATTGCCCAAACACAGTCATGGAAAAAAAAAAGTGTTGTAGTCAGAGAGATTTTGGGGGCAATGCATAGCTGGGATTCTGGAGCGCACAGATGTTATTGTATAAGGAGGTGATGAAAGACAGGAGAACAGGAGAAACAATACTAGTGCAAGTTCAGCCTACCAAGATCTGGAAGCGTCTTATATAGGAGTCAATGCCCATTTCAGTGTCTCATGTCACAGAAATCAATGCACCAGTCCAGACATTAATGAGAGACTTACTCTTCACATGGATGTTGAGTGAGAGTTCCCATAGGATTCATTACGGATAAGTTACTATAGAGATCTTTAAGTTGCCCGGTGGAGCTTTTGTTAAATAAGAGCTCAAACGCATTTCCTACAGAGGGACAAATTAAAGAAGACCCTTGTTGGAGCTATATGGTTGCTTTCTATTCTAAGATTCATTTTATTTGAATAAGTCTTTGCTTTGTGAATCACTGACAACTTTTTCACTATGGTCTCTTGGATTTGGAACAATTTACGTGACTCAACACAAATTAAAATATTTAAGCGGCAACCTTTTATTGTGGCTTTGCTTACATAAAATAAAACATATTCACCCACATCTGCACACGTTTGTAAAAAAAATCTGGTAAAAATTTTTTATTTTTTTTTGCTTTTATTTATGTGTGTGTTTATTCCTCCATGTCCTGTGCTCATCTTCTTACATATTTTTCTGTCTGTGCCCCTTGTACTTTCTCCCCTTATTTGGGCATATCCATCTATTCAGGGTTTTTTTCTCCCTCCCTTCATCGCTCTCTCTCTATCACTCACTCTCTCCCTGTCTCCATGTAATTCTCACCCCCAGCAGCAGAGTGGCTGACTCACCGGCTCCCTCATTAAGCTCTTGCCAAATCTCAGAGATTGAACTGGAGGGGATAGAGAGAGAGAGAGAGAGAGAGAGAGAGAGAGAGAGAGGGAGAGAGAGAGAGAGAGAGAGAGAGAGAGAGAGAGAGAGAGAGAGAGAGAGAGAGAGAGAGATGCCTCCAGCATCTCCACAAACTTTAGTGACACATTGGAGGTCACATAGACAGCCATAAAACATTGGGGTATGGTTTGTGCACCATTCCAATTTTCTTCTGGCCTGTTCTGACCTGCAAACCCGCTAGCAGGAAAGGAGATGTTGCAAGAAACTCAGTTTCTGTTTGCAGTCAAGAAATAATGCCACCTTCCTCCGCAAGTTCAGTTAAAAAACTAGGTCCCTCCCTCTCTGTCCTTGCAGCATCTAACCAGTGGCTTACTGTGGGAGGCTTCGTCAAAATCATTCTCTGTATGGATTAGAAAAAAAAATGAAGCTTTGTATTCATAAAGAACAAGTGTACTTGCAGGAAAATATCTTCAAACTTGCACCATCTAAACCCACTACAGTATATTGGCTGCCATGGTTTAGAGCTTGTCAGCAGCATATGTGAGCTGGAAGAGGCAGAACCAGAGACTGCTGAACCTAGCAGCTTAACTACTTATTCATTATCAACCTGGAAGTTCCCAGAAGAAATTTAACAAGAGTGGCTGTGGACATAGTCATTGCCCCTACATCATTGTTTCAGCTGACCCACATTGGCTGCCAAGTCACTGTTTCGTCTCTAGAGCCTCTCGGTATATTAGGCTTATTTAACCTTATACCAGGGTCTGAATCTGCCTTTGAAGTGTGTTGTGTCATCAAAGGCAAAGCTATGGCATCGGTATATTCTAAAAAATGTGAACACGTAACGAAAAAAGTTACGAGCAAGTCAGCAAGGCAAACAGAGCACTGGTAGATTAGCAAAGGTAACCTAGTAATGCTAAGAAGATAATAAAAATCCTCAATAGAATAGAATAGCCTTTATTTGTCACATATACATTAGAGAACAGTAAACTTCTATCTTCGCATATCCCAGCTTGCTCGGAGGCTGTGGTCAGAGTGAAGGGTCAGCCATGATATGGCGCCTTAAACACTAAGCTACCACGCCCCCTAATACTTAATACTGGATACTTAAAAATACTAGTTATATAGAAGCATGCACAATGACTAAGATGGAAGAGGAAAACCTTGAAGGCTAGGTCACCTGGCCTTCAGGGAGTTGAGTTGAGTCCAAAGAATTGAGTTTGAATGAGTTTTTTTTCAGGCAACAGTGAAATGACAGAAAAAGATTTTATTTGGATATGGAACAGATTGGTAATGAGCCAATCACTGGTCTAAAAATAGGGAAAATGTATATATAAAATACTGAACATATACAATAATCCCTCACACAGTCAGGCAAACATTCAGAGACTCAGTCTGTCAGTCAGCCAGTCAGAGATCGAGTCTGTCAGTCAGTAAGTCAGTCTGTGAGTGAAAATGTCAGACAGCCAGACACTAATTGGGTCAGTTTGTAAGTCAGACAGACAGTAGTAAATCAGTCAGTCTGTCAGTCAGATAGTCAGTGAGTCAGTCCATCAATCAAACATTAAGTCAGTTAGTCTGTCCATCAGACAGCCAGCCAGTAATGCAGTCAGTCAGTCGATCAGACTGTCAGTGAGTCTGTCTATCAGTCAGAAGACACTAGTGAGTCAGTCAGTCTATCAGTCAGTCAGTCAGTGAGTATGTCAGTCAGACAGTCATAAGCACCGAGATGACATTTTACATTGCAGTGAAGAACAATTTGCTGCAGTTTCATTTACCTCTTCATATTTGAATCTCATTACCATAACTATGTTTGAAGCGTTTCAAAAGCAATTTTCCACCAAGCCCCCCTTCCCCTTCTCACTGGGCTGTTTTGCCCTCTATTTCATTACAGCGGCATGTGCAATAAAATAATTAGTGCAGTGTAGTCCAGGCCTGAGCACGCATGCTCTGAGTCTCTCTAATCCTTAATAAGGCTGCCCGATGAGTCATCAACAGGGCTGAGAGAGACAGAACAAGTAAGAGAGCATGTGTGAGAGAGAGAGAGAGAGAGAGAGAGAGAGAGAGAGAGAGAGAGAGAGAGAGAGAGAGAGAGAATGAAAGCACAAAAGAGAAATACTGAACTGTTTAGGTATGGATATTGATTGGAAGAGGATGAGAGACCTTTAAGAAGTGAGGATGAAGGTGTAACATATAAATGTTCCATCACACATATTTAGATGTGTCTCTAATAAACAACCAGACTCAATCCTCAGCAACAGAACGATCACACTGTGGGCGTTAAATCATGCGTGCAAGAAGGTAGCAACGACCACATAAGTCACGCGTACTTAGAAGATGTAAACGAGCGCTTGCGTAAAACACAGATCTGTCATTTTCTCACCCTGGTGGAATGTGTTGGCAGGTTTCCTATCGTATAAAATACCATCATACTTCTCAGCAGCATCTCACATGCTGAATATTTTAAAATCACTTTATAGTTTTCAGCAAGTGATTTATTGATAGTAAGCATTTGGTATGTAACCCTGCATCTAATCAATCCAGAAATGAATCCAAACCTTGACCTTCTCAATGTAGAAGTTTTCTTTTTCTTCTTCTTCTTTCAGCTGCTCCCATTAGGGGTCGCCACAGTGGATTATCTGTCTCCATATCCGTCCTCTTCATCTTCCTCTTTCAAACCAACTACCTGCATGTCTTCCCTCACCACATCCATAAACCTCCTTTTTGGCCTTCCTCTTTTCCTCCTTCCTGGTGGCTCCATCCTCAGCATCCTCCTACCGATATACCCCATGTCCCTCCTCTGCACATGTCCAAACCATCTCAATCTCGCCTCCCTCACCTTGTCTCCAAAATGTCCTACATGCGCTGTCCCTCTTATAAACTCATTTCTAATCTTGTCCATCCTCGTCACTCCCAATGAAAACCTTAACATCTTCAGCTCTGCTACCTCCAGCTCCACCTCCTGTCTTTTACTCAATGCCACTGTCTCTAAACAATACAACATCCCAGGTCTCACCACAGTCCTATAAACTTTCCCTTTCACTCTTGCAGATAATCTTCTATCACAAATCGCTCCTGCCACTCTTCTCCACCCACTCCACCCTGCCTGCACCCTTTCTTCACTTCTCTAACACACTCTCCATTACTTTGCACTGTTGACCCCAGGTACCTAAACTCCTCCACCTTCTCCAGCTCTTCTCCCTGCAACTGCACCACTCCACTGCCCTCCCTCTCATTCACACACATGTACTCTGTCTTACTCCAACTGACTTTCATTCCCCTTCTCTCCAGCACGGACCTCCACCTCTCCAGGCTTTTCTCCACCTGCTCCCCACTCTCACCACAGATCACAATATCCAAATCACAAATCAATGTAGAAGTTTTCTTTTGAATCCTTTGAATAACAGCAGATATTCACACACTATGTTTGTCCACCATTGAAAGAGAGAGTAAGACTTAAATTAATCTTATGTGTCATGCTTATTTATGACACCTGACCTTTCTAACCATATGTGGTCCTTTCCTAAAATGTCACCACAAAGTTTAAGGCACACAGTTGTATAGGAAGTCTTTGGATGCTGTAACATAAAATGTCCCCTTCATTTGAACTACGAGACCCAAACATGTTCCAGCATGACAATGCTCCTGTGCACAAAACCAGCTCTATAAAGATATGGTTTATATGGGTTCTTGATTGACCTGCTATAGAGCGCTGACCTCAACCCTACTGAATATCTTTGGGATGAATTGGAACACTGATTGCACCCCAGGCCTCCTCACCCTAAATCAGTACTTGACTTTACTCATGCCCTTGTTCCTGAATGAGCACAAATCTCCCCAGGCACACTCCAAAATCCAATGGAACATTATCCCAGAAGAGTGAAACAGTTTTATAACAGTAAACAAGGGCTAAATGAGGAATGGACAGAATCTAGATCAGATGATGTTGATAATATTATAATATCTGACATAATATTAATGAAATAGTGAGGCAAGATCACAATGGTGAAGGTGAAATTTGCGTAATAATCTTTAAAGACCTTGAATCCTTATAAGTAACATGCTCATGCACACTGCAATGTTTTTTGTTCAGAGGTGTCCAGCTTTCTAATGTGAACTAACTGGATGCCAGACTGTGAGTGAGCAAAGAAACATGCTGAACTGGTTGCATTCTTCAGTGTTCAGGCAGTCAGTTGGCTTGAAGAGAGTGCAGGAGAGAGGTATGCATGAAAGAAGTGGGAGAAACAAGACATTGGGCTTTACCCCAATCCCCATCAGCAGGCATCAGTCATACTATAGTGTTGAAAGCCAGAAGAGGAGGGGTAGCCAGTTGGGAGTGGCTGTCTTTTGTCTCTGAAGCCGGTCATCTCATCCAGGGGAGAGCTCAGAGGAGCATGAACCCGATGTGATGACGCACACAAGTTGCACTTGTAATTCTGTCCATGTGGAAAAAGCTTGCAAAAAACAAAAGAAATAAACAACAAAGAGTACCATGCACCCTAGTCTTATGTTGCTGTCTCTTTTGCAGGAACATAGACATTTTTCGAAAAGTGAAATGCATGAGAGGAGGATGGAGTAAAAGCTTGGTGAAGATCCTCTGTTCCAGAGTCATGACACACAGGCTTGCAAGTTCAAGAAGCTCAGAGGTATAAAAAAAAAGCGAAGCTGGAATCAAAGCATGATGAATAAAGAGTCTTGCATCCTCTTTTAGAATGTCAATCTCTTTTCAGTGTTTTGATCCTTGGAGCTCATTGCTTGTTGATATTCATAGCTCTTCTGATGAAGGTGTGCAGTCTGTTCTTTCCAACAGCAACACTCAGGAGTCAAAAGAATACAATATGAGCTTGAGTTGCTTCTTGGAATATTTTTCACTGGAATTTATGAGGAGTGATCTGATCTGCATGGTCCAAACTTTTAAAAACATCACATTTAGCAGTTCAATTCCTTGATGTATACTATCACATAGTGTGTGATTAGAAAGTGTTTGAACTGCTGTTTGTACAATTCTATAAGTAACGTTGTAAACAATAAGCAGTAACAAATGAGTAATATTTATTATATTGACCTATTAAAACAGTGACTTTGTGACTAATGAATGACTAATGAATTCAGTAACTCTGTAATTATCGCTTAATTCATGAACACCCAAAACATAATGAACTTCCATGCGAAAATCATTACTTTATTATTAATTGCTGAGTAATTGTTCAATATTTATTAGCATTTAGAACTAATGATATAGCGTGACTCATTTGTTTATGTCCCTCGTTCCTATTTAGACATTGTCACAAGGCAGCTTTACAAAACCCGAATGTAGATTTGGATCCCTAATGAGCAAGTCAAAGGCCATTATGGAGAAACTATTAAAGGTGTTTTGGTGATAACAAACAGAGTTGACTGTATTGTTCTGTATGTTCTGTATGATCCAATTATGAATTATAGTTATGGGGAGCACAGAGGTTCCCTGGTGGTCTAGTGGTTAGGATGTGGCGCTCTCACCGCTGCAGCCCGGGTTCGATCCCTGGTCAGGGAACCAACCCCAGCCATTAGGGTTACATAAGCCTTAGTGCCTGTCCCAAGCCCGGATAAATGGGGAGGGTTGCATTAGGAAGGGCATCCAGTGTAAAAACATGTGCCAAATCAAACATGCGGAAGGTCTGCTGTGGCGACCCCTAATGGGAGAAGCCGAAAGAAAGTATATAGTTATGGGGAGCACAGGACAGACTTTTTGATCTTTTATAGCATAAGGCAGATTCAACATAACATGGAGATAGAGAGCAGTGATGAAGAACTATGGTGTATGAATGACTAAATCCAACTGACTGCATTTGGCAGATGCTCTCATCTAGAGATTTATCAGTTATACAAGACTGACTGACGGACGGACGGACGGACGGACGGACGGACGGACAGGCAGACAGACAGACAGACAGACAGACAGACAGACAGATAGATAGATAGATAGAACTTTATGTGAATGTTTCTGTTTTTTTTCAGATATTACAGCTTGTCCTGCTGCTCGGGTCAGAGCAGCAGATAGGGTAAAAGGCCTTGATAGGCCCAGTAGTGGCTGCATTGTGGTAATGGGGTTTGAACCTTTCAATCTATATTTCAGAAATCTCAATTCTAAGAAAACTTTTTTAAAGTTTGCACCTGAATACTAGCACATGTGATTTTTGTGGCACAGTAAAACGCTCTGAATACGTTCCATATCTCTTCTCTCTCTCTCTTTCTCTTCTCTCTGTCTGGCATAGGAGGATACAAAGAACTATTCGATTCAAGCACCTTCGTCAGTTGATTGTTTTGGCGTAGCATCGTGCTGCTTATAATGAACCTTCCCTCTGGCTGTTCTCAAGTTGCCATGCCAACCAGTGGACTCTTCCGTTCCTGTTCCAATCACCTTGACAACCGCTCCTCTTCCTCAACAATATCGTCATCCTCACGCTCCATGGCCGGGACGAGACTGGCCGTTTGGCACATCCCTGGATTGTGATTGGCTGAAACAGCAGGGCTGTGGGGCCTTGCAAAAATAAACAGCAGACTAAACCAAATGCTCTGCTCGCTGCACAGTTTGCTTTTGCTATGTTTGCAGTAATGTGGGTGCGATGAGTCAGACACGGCACACTGCGCAGTTTTCTGATGCCTCGCCATCCATCCATACCTATACACAGCGAACAATGTGTGAAGAGTCTTAGTCACGTTGAGTACTGCACATAATTTCTAATCAGGCCTGACAGGATGTTTGTAATAGCAAACTCATTTTTTCTTGATTTGCGGATTTGTTTAGGAACGTTTTTTTTTTCTTTTCCTGAAGCATCAATAGATAACACAATAACACAGCCCAGGATTCTGTGTAGGCTAATATTTGTCAGTTTTCAGAATAATAACACGTTTGAGAGTGAAAACAGATGCGAGACATTTAATTGAGGCCATTCTGAACAACTATATCTCTCTGATACACAGTTCATTGGTTCAGTAACACTTCACTCTAACTAGAATATGTTTACAATTGAATATTGTGCCAATTGATTGTTGTTTGGTGGGGTATTTTTTGTTATTCCTGTGTTATGACACATTGATGTCACACTGCAAGTGTAACTGTGTTTAATATGAGATATTTCACCATCTCAAACACTCCAGGTTCAATATTCGCTCATAAAAACAAACAAGGAGGAGTTTTTTTCATACTTGCCAATTTCCACCTGTGTTTAATTTCAAATTAATGGAAAATACATCATAGAAATAACAGAGACAGCAAATGTTAGACTCCAGTTCAAAACTATAATGCAGCTACGAGTTGGTGTCAGAAAGTGGTATCTCACTTCTGCACCCACCCTACTTGCCAGATTTGTCTCCTGCAGACTTTGCCCTCTTCCCGAAGATGAAGATACAGCTCAAAGATCGTAGTTTTGACACCATTGCAGAGATCCGGCGCGATATTCGGCGCGAATCGCAGAAGGTGCTTGCCGCACTTCAAAAAGGAGACTTTCAGGACAAATTCTGGAAGTGGCAGGTAGGCAGAGAGCGGCGTAAGGGGACCATTTTAAAGGTCATAGTGTGTAATAGAATAGAATAGCCTTTATTTTTTCACATATACATTACAGCACAGTGAAATTCTTACTTCACATATCCCAGCTTGCTTGGAAGCTGGGGTCAGAGCGCAGAGGCAGCCATGATATAGCACCCCTGCAGCACAGAGGGTGAGTGACAAGAGTGACAGCTTGGCGATGCCAGGGTTTGAACCCCCGACCTTCTGATCAGTAACCCAGCATCTTAACCACTGAGCTACCACTCCCCACCATAGATAAATAATGTACTTTGTTGTAAACAGACCAGTCTCTAAACTTTTTGATACTGCCTCGTTTACTGTATGACATGGTAAGTGTTTAAGTTTAAAAGAATCAAGTACAGTTTAATTTTTGTACATTGGGATGGCATAAAAAAATGATCACACTGGAGGGACACTATTAGATGTAGCTAAATGGCATCATGAGTAGTGTAGCAAATAATGAACCAAAGTGAAAATACATAAAAAAAATGAACTCAAAAATCCTTAAAATAAAATTAGAAACATTTATACAATTCGAAAAAACTATAATTGTCAATTATCATTACCCAGAAATCGTGGGGTTCTCTGTAACAAATGTGTGAATCTCTGTCCAATGTGAGCGATTATCATTCATGCTCAGTTGTCGATACAAAAGAATGAGTCTACTTGCTTTAATGCATTACTTCTTAGTAGCTTTGCATGCCCTGTGGCTTTAAAAGCAAAATAAAGCATTCATAGGCGCTGTGCAGCTACATAAACACAGCGCTCGCTACAGATCAATTAATTCAAACTACAAATTGAACATGTACTTGAGACATGCAGTGTGCTTGGTTTTGAAATAAAAGCTCATCGCCCGTGAGAAATAGACACAACCAGTATTACAGTTTCCAGTCACACTTCCCAGCATGTCCTCCAAACAGTTTCAATCAAAAATTCCACTTGGCCCTGCTGTGCACCAAACACCTGTCAGCTCAGAATGTGGTGGTTTATGCTAGCGTGAGGCTACAACCTAGCCTGGACCAGACTGCTATATCTGTGTAGGAACATTCCTTCAATCTGACATAAATGAATTGCAGGAGCTCTGTGAGATATCTGACATCACTCTTTTCTAGCTCAAATTTAATATGCGTACTGTGTGGAAAGGAAAAAGTCCTTATCAACCCTAGAGCTAATCTTAGCTGTTATTATTATGTAAGGCCATGCAAAATGACACTAAAAGCATCTAAAGAAATGTTGCTGAGAAATGATAAATATATCAAGTTGTTATAAAGGTTTTAGCATTTGTGAATACATGATGTAAAGTAACAATGTTTTCAAAAATATGTGTTTAATAGTTTGTTTTTATCAATAAACAAAATGAATATTAAATGAACAGAAATGCATTCACAAATTAATCAAATCTATACTTTCTAATACATTACTGTATTCATTATATGGTCAGGAATCCTAACTTTCAGCCACATTCTTGGTTCTTCTCTAAAATGTTATTACAAAATTGGAGGCACACAATTGAGACCCAAACCTGTTTCAGTAGTGCAATGCCCCTGAGGCCTTCTCACACTACATCAGCACTTAAGTTTAATGCTCTTGTGGTTGAATGAGCACACATCTCCTCAATCACACTTGAAAATCTAGCGAAACATCTTTCCAAAAGAGTGGAGGCTATTAGCTATTATGATGCTAAACTGCATTTCGTTGCTGTGAAATTGGACTATGCAATGACAATAAAGTTCTATCTATCTATCTATCTGTCTGTCTGTCTGTCTGTCTGTCTGTCTGTCTGTCTGTCTGTCTGTCTGTCCGTCCGTCCGTCCGTCCGTCCGTCCGTCCGTCCGTCCGTCCGTCAGTCCGTCAGTCAGTCTTGTATAACTAATACATTGAAAGTATCTCCAGATGAGAGCATCTGCCAAATGCTGTAAATGTATATATATGCTGAAAATCGAGACCATTGCATGGGCTACCATTTTATACTGGCTCGTCAGTCAGTCGGATTTAGTTATTCATACACCATGGTTCTTCATCACTGCTCTCTATCTCAATGTTATGTCGAATCTGCCTTATGCAATAAAAGATCAGAAAGTCTGTCCTGTGCTCCCCATAACTATAATTCATAATTGGATCATACAGAACATACAAAACAATACAGTCAACTCCGTTTGTTGTCCCACTATGCAGTATCACCAAAACACCTCTAAAAGTTTCTCCATAATGTTGAGTTTTTCTTTGCTGTTGTGGCCTCTGATTTGCTCATTAGGGATCCAAATCACCACCAAGCTGTCAATGCTGGGCCCTTGAGCAAGGCCCAGGTGTAGCTGCTCAGGTGTAGGTCGCTCTGGATAAGGGCATCTGCCAAAAGCTGTAAATGTAAGTAGCTGATATGGTTAGTTTTGGATAAGTTTTCTGTGAGGAGATGTTTAATCACCATTTTTGGATTTCCATTTTGTGTCTCCAGTTTCAGAAGTAAAACTGTAACTTTATATTTTCCAATAGTTTTATAAGCATTAAGAGAAAAAGAAGGAGCAGACAGTGATTGTAAAATGTCTACAGATTATATAACGATATATATATATATATATATATATATATATATATATATATATATATATATATATATATATATATATATGATATAATTTATTGACAACTATAACTAAACATAACTATTAACAAATAATTAGGATGAATTCATAATATTTTGATAAATAAAACAGTTATTGTTAAAAGATTGCTGTAGAATACTGTAGTAAGATAAGTGCAACACGTGTTCTAGTCCTTAACAAAACAATTCATGAAATACATCATTGTATTGTTAATTCTTAAATAGCTTCATGGTTGGTGAATAAAAAAAAAGTCAGCTCTCAACTTTTGGTAACTCTTTTGCGCCTGTTTGCGTAGTCAGAGTAAAATCAGTTTTGCATTTCAGAAATGAGACACTTTGTGAAGCCACAAAAACATGATACTTCCACTTCCTGAGATTGTAATCAATTTAGTTCAGCCCCAACAGTGATGAAGCTGAATCACAGAGCCAGTAATGAGTCGCCTATGACTACAATTCCCTATGAATGGTGTCATGCATTACGTGGTTCCTGGTTTTACTCTCTCCAGGAAATGGTGGCAACAAATTTAGAAGCAGACTTTTCACTCTATTAGTCTTCCTGTCAGAGCCCAGAGCACAGAAGATGAATTATTTAAACTGTAATTAAGCTGCAGATTAGGATTAGTGACTGCATGATGGATCAGGGCATAACATTGTGAAAATGTTACTGAATACTGAATATTATAGAAAATATCCATGCTGGTTAGGTTCTGCTTGTTTATTCTGCCATGAAAACATAACCTTGTTACCTTTAAGAACACAATGTATTGCTCAGATAATAATGCAAAAGCATATTATTCAGTAACTGCTAAGAATTATTCTGTAACTTCTATTCTAGACTGAAAGGAAAGGTACATTATAAGGACAAAAGTATTGGGACACCTGACCTTTCCTGCTATGTGTGGTTCTTCTCCTACCACAAAGCTGGAGGCATATAATTTTACAGGACGTCTTTGGTTGCAGTATAAATAAATTTTGGCAATATAGTGTATATGCGGGAATGTAAGTGTGACACACCAATCAAGAATTAAACGCCACCTGAGGTGAACACAAAAGTCCTATTAGGTGTCTTTTTTTATTATTTTATGGAATTAAAATACATTTTATGCTCATTTCATATTGTCTTTAAAATGAACTGATTTAGATGTGATTTATATCACAAGGATTTCATTTGCATTCACATTTCAACTTAAGATACACAATCTGAACCAACGTTTGTGGGCACCTGACTATATGATTTATGTGTTTTGGACATCCCAATCCACATTTAGTCCCCATTTACAGTTACAATAAAGTGTCTCTTCTGAGATGTTCCACTAGATTTAGAGTGTACTTGTGGAGATTTGTGCTTATTCAGCCACAAAGGCATGAGTAAAGTCAGGTACTGATGTAGGTGAGATGAGGACATCTGGGGTGCAGTCTGCATTTCAATTCATCCCAAAGGTTTTCAGTATCACTGAGATCAAAGCTCTATAGCAGGCCATTCAAGATCTTCCACTCCAACACATGTAAATCGTATCTTCATTGAGCTGGCTTTGTGCATGTGGGCATTGTCATGTTGGAACAGGTTTAAATTCAAGTAAAGGGAACACAAACAAATGAATGCTTAAAGCAAGCTAAAAATCAAGTTCCATGAGCACATAGACAACTGTCTGTCCAGTGGCAGGCTGCTAAGAGAAGACGCCGTGTTGGTTTTCTCTCAGGTCTGTGTGATAGCAGCTAATGTAATAAGATGGCTGCTGTGAGTCATAGGTCAGCGGTAGGTGGGCGGAAGCGAGAAGAGCGGAAAGCCTTAAAGCAGTGAGGGGATAATGAGGCCCCACACTGTTCTCCTGCACTCAACATTAAGAGTTATTGTCTATGGTTTGGTGTGGTGATGGCAGAGAGAGGGAGGTGTGAATGGGCAGTTGGGGGTGGTTGGATGTGCATGTGTGTATGTCGGCCTGTTTGTGAGGGGTACGCTGTTTGTTATTCCTGCTTATCACATCATAAGCCCCAGGTGACAGTTCATGCTCTCACTGCTTACGTAGTACATGGTTATGTGAAGAAGAAAAAAACACTGATACTGTAGACAGAGAACACAAATTGCAAATAAACTTGGAAGGTTTCAATTTTTTGTGAATGGAAATAACGTATACCACTTCACATATGGCTTGGGTACCTCTCACCGAAAATTCTTTTGATCAGTTCTCACCTCCGCCAACTCATTCTCACAAGACTTAATTACAGTTCATTATAGGAGAATGCCTCGGACGTTCACATGGTGACTTGCATGAGAAGCTCTGCTTAAATGGTGTTGCCTGCATACTGTGCAGACGTTTATAGTGTTTCGGAAAGTTCCCCTTTCGTGTAAGTATAGAGAGGTACACTGAGCAGAGATTATCCCAGCACACTCACTGCATGTGTCTCAGACAAACACATTTTATGTGAGACCCATCATTGGCTTAAAAGAAGTAACAACTGGCATCTACAGACATTAGGAAACTCTGGTGGCTTTGATGTGCTGTTGAGGGGGGAATTTGTTCACTTTTGCTGGCATGGTTCAGGTTCATTTTTATGAACTTTCATGGCAGATAAATATTGGCAAATTAAGTTTGTCTTCTAACCTGAAGATTGAGGTCTTTGCAGAATTACCCTCCTCAGAGCATGAGAGCTCACTGATTGGGTTGAGGGATAAAATGCAACAGTATAAATCGTACTATATGGTCTTTACACTCACACTCAGATCTTATTCTATGCAAAAACCTATAGGTGAGGCATGTAACACATTAATCTCTAACATCATCATCAAAGCCCTAACATCTAATCTTTTGGAAGAACATTACAGTTCCTGTGAAGTGGCAGAGCTGTACCAATAAAAAAAACTGTTTATTTTTTTTTTAGCTTATCTTTTATGCATTCAGAAGGTGTTTGTTCTTATAACAGTGTTACATGTTTTTGTCCTAAATTGGCTTTTGCCCTAACAGTTAGTCACAGTTTATGATCAGACTTTTTCAAAACACCAATTAAAATACCATTTTCCACAGTGGCTACAATCTAAGGCCATATAAACCAAATAAGTTTACTTGAAGAAAATGTAGAAACCCTTATGGCTCTAGGGGACTCTCTTAATGGTTTAGTGTAGAACCCTACTGTACATTTGAGTGTTTCCCCCAGTCAGAAAGGGAGTCCAAAGAGAAACCTTATTTTCTGAACGGCTAAGAGCTCTTAATTATCAAATGAACACTTAAAGAAAGGGGCATGATTTGAGCCTGCATAGTCTTCCTGTGATAATGATGTTAGCCAAATACATTAGTAGCAAGAAGACAGAAGCTGGAGTCTGCAATGAAACTTTATATTCTACCCCAGAGCTGGTTAGATTGGCTGTTCATGAGGATATTTTTGGATACCTTTAAGATGCAAGTGCTAAAATTCATATCGATCTCAGGTCTTTTCCGAGTCAGTCTCGCCAGCTCTAATTTTTTCAACACGTAGGTGCCGATTAGGCGCAGAAACATTTGTATTGACCATGCTCTGTAAAGCCATGTCCACTCTAATACGTATTTGTTTAAAAATGCATACTTTTTTCTCCGTTTTGGCTCCACACTGTGTCAGCGTTTTCAGTCAACGGAAAAACATTCAAAGTAGATACATTTAAAATCATAATTTTCGTAGCAGCGTGGACTGTGAAAACGGAGGCTTTCGAAAAAGATGATGCCTTTGTAGTCATTGCTGCTAGTGTAGACGTAGCCTGAGGCATGATGTACTCTCCCTCCCATATCACTTCTTTATGGACTCATGTATGCAGAAGAGGGCGAGTAGCATTCTCCTCGAGTATGTTACATTGCCTCGTGATGCTGCATGAGCAGCAGTTTCCAGCTTTACATGTCTTGGAGAAAGCATGTTAGACTTCACCCTCCCTGGCTCAGTAGACCAATGAAAGTCTCAAGATCCACCAGAATCTGCCATGTTGTTAGTGAAGACAAAGCAATATATGAATGAGTAATTAGTAGCAATTGACAATAAAACATTTTGAAATCTGAGCATTGAAAATCTTGACCATGCAACAACATTCAATTAAAGGGGAATGTTTCACCAGACAGTATTTGCCTATTAGTAGTCTATTAACTAAATTAATAATTGTAGTTACCGAATAAGTCAAGCAAAGTCCTGAGCCAATATTTCAGATGGTTAGAGTACATGTAAATTGCTAGAAAATCAAAGTCTTTGTTTGGCCTGGACTATCTTATCCTATTCTTTTACACCATACATTTAACAAAGCAGATAATATTGGAAATGAGCTTCTCATAGAGCTGAGCCTTATAAATATGTAAGATTTCACAAGGCATTGCTGTGACAAATGAACAGCCTGTTGATAAGATAAGCTCTCAGATTTATGGCCAGCACAACACCTTCACCATGTCTCTACAAGATTGATAGACCTCCCCTGTCTATCTCTGGAGAGAGGTGTGATGGTTATCACACATGTATCAAGCATGAAAGCTGTACAAAGTGCTTAAATATGGGTTTGTCAGAAAACTGTAGCTACTTTATCTTCCCTCTTTTGTTATCTGCTTCTTTGGAGCAGGTGTGTGGAGAACAGAACGTGCATTGATATGCTGTACTGTTTGCTGTCAGCCATCAAACTGTGGTAAAATTACAGCTGTGGGATTTTTTTCACTAACGGATGTTAGTTTTTGTTCTCACTTTGTTCCCTTCTCCATCTGCCGCAACAGGTTTGATGTACCCCGCCCGCGCCATTGTGTCAGTAATTAAAAGGATATGTTGATGAATGATTTTCGACTCTTTATGAACTTAAAAGGGTCATGTCAAAGCCACGATGGCTGTCCCAGGCTACAAAGAAAAATGAGATGGCAGATGTGTTTTGTTCATTTGGGTGGAGGTTGCAGGTGAAATTGAATACATGGACATCCCTGTCTGACCCCTGAAGGCAAACTTATATGTGTGACAGGTGCAGAAAATGCTCCCAATACCATGTGACTACATGTCCTCCATAGCTGAGAAAGACCATTACATGTCTGTGTAGTAGGATTGATTTTGTGTGAATGTGTGAACAGCAAAAGATTTGTAGGAATTAATCAAAAAATGGGATGAAGTTTACTGGGAAATATGAATGCATATGATAGACTAGATAGAAGGGTCCCTGGTGGTCTAGTGGTTAGGATGCGGCGCTCTCAACGCTGCGGCCCGGGTTCAATCCCCGGTCAGGGAACCAACCCCAGCCATTAAGGTGTTACAAGCCTTAGTGCCGGTCCCAAGCCTGTATAAATGGGGAGGGTTGCGTTGGGAAGGGCATCCAGCATATAAACATGTGCCAGTTAGTAAAGAAAGTTTATGATAGAATAGATAGAAAACATCTGGGGATAATATTGTTACAATAATGTTTGTATTCAGATTCAGTGACTTCAGTTCAACAGATATCCCAGTATTTATGCAGGAAAAGTTATCTTGGATACATCATTAGATTATCCAAATTACCTACATGAAGTTCACACATCCAAAGTTGCCAGATTTTTCGTGAGTAGGAGCCTCCAACAGGATTTTTCAATTGTGTTGAAAAACAAATTGGAAAAATAAGAATTTGTGTGTGTGTGTGTGTGTGTGTGTGTGTGTGTGTGTGTGTGTGTGTGTGTGTGTGTGTGTGACATAGAAACAAATGTAATAATAAAATAATATAATAATCTTCATGAATATTTCTAGCTCCAATTCATAGTTATTAGAATAATCATAATTAAAATTGTAATTAAAGAGTTATAATTTATAAAACATTTAATTGTGAGAAATAGCCTTTTTTAACCAATGTTTTTTTTAACAATGAATTGTTCACAAAAGTATTGAGACATGTGACTTTTTCAGCCATATGGTTCTTCCTCAAAACAAATTTGGAGGCACACAATTGCAAAGGATGTCTTTGGATGTGTTAGCATTACATGTTTTCCCTCACTTAAATGATTAGACCCTTTCCAGCATGACAATGCCTCTGCACAGAAATCCAAATCCATTAAGATATGGTTTACCTGGATTTAAGTGGAGGATTTTTTGTGGCCTGCTAAAGAGCTCAGACATCACCCGTAATGAGTTAGAATGCTGACTGCACCCCAAGTCTCCTCACCTTGCCTACATCAGTACCTGACTTTGCTAATGCTCAATGAGCTAAATGAGAACAAATGTCCATATAAACGCCCCAAAATTGAGTGTAACCTTTTCCCAGAACACCTTCCGAGAACACCGGAATTGGACGTTCAGAAATCACATACGAAGCATCTGTTGTGGTGTCCACAAACTTTTGTCCATATTGTTCATATTTTTAAAAATTGATGTACTTTTTTGCAAAATAAATAAATAAATAAAAAAGACCAACAACATAACTGTGTCTATGGTATGAAGGAAAATCTGGTCATGAAATTATCTCTAAAAGCTCACTTTAATTCAATGTAGTCACTCTGTCATGTTTATGTTTTGAATATTGACAATAAATTACATTCTATTGTTTGTTTGTTTTTTGCTCTATTGACAAGCAAAAAAAACATCCAAGTGGTGTCAATTTGAAATAAAGTAGTACTGGACATACTGTATTAGATTTCTCCTCGCTGGAGGAAAAACAAGCTTCAGATCAAGGAAAATAAACTTAACTGATCTTTAAAGACAGCTTCATGTTTCTCAGTGAAATACCAAATATCTCTACATAGTGCGAATCAATAGGTAGGATATGGTGTATATGAAGCTTGAAATGCAGACAAATAATCACACACTTTGAAATGAAGGATCTCATATTGATTTTTTTTATGTGATAAACAGTGTGAGCTTTGCAGATGCTGGAATTTGCATTCAGTGCTGACATTTCATACCTTCTGGTAAAAGATACAAACAATGCCACGTAATTGCACCCTCCTGTTCTGGATGATATTTAACTGAAATCTGGTGAACACTGTGTTATTATTATTATTATTATTATTATTATTATTATTATTATTATTATTATTAATACGTTTTTTTATTATAACTATTTTTTGGCAAATACATTTTTAATGAAGCGGTGAAATAACAGTGAGACAAAGAGGGAGAGGGAGAAAATGATTAATTTATTTTCGACTTTACCTTTGGACCACACTGATCCCTTGAGCTCTTAAATCAGAGCATGACTCATCGTCATTTAGAAAATGCTCCACATCGGCATCAGAAAATCGGCTTTGCAGAATAATTTTTATACTCCCACTGACTGTGCTCGAATATTAGACTTGTGACCAGGAGATGCTAAGTTTCACCATGAAGCTGCTAAGCAATGGAAAAGGGGACGAACATATATCTTGAAAAGAGGAGATAAAAGTAGATTGTGAAAGAAAATAAACTGGGATTAAAGCTACAATATATGCATGTATATATGGATGATAGATAGATCTACACAGTCTCACGTCATTTCATGATATAGTCACGGATTTTTATCTAATGATTGACACAGGGACATGGAATTTCCTCTTGTCCATAGCCATGGAGGCAGAGGATCATGGGTAATGCTGACAGAAATGCCAAAGGTAGTCTTTTTTTCCAGCGTATTTTATAAGAGAATAAGGCAGAAAATATAGGGTAAGGGTTATAGAGTAATAAATGAGTGTGTCTCTAATTAACGCAGTCTCCTTAATGAATTAAAATTATAAATTGTCTTATTTTTTATTATATAATTACCCTAATAATTATATATTTACTGTATTTTGACTGGAAGGAACCACCGACGATGGTTTTTAATAGCGAGTAGCTTACCGAATTTAAAGCAATAAAGGATCAAATCTCCTGAATAAATGTTGAGTAATGGTGCTTGAAAATGAAAAAAATAATAACAAACGTGAAAAAACACAATACAGTGTCTGTGGTATCCGGTGGCAGAAAGAAAACTTTGGCTAAGGCACCAAGAATACTTCTCATTGAAATACATTACCTAGAAATTCGTCCTCAGTGACATGAAAAAAGAGGAAAATTTGTCTATGAACATGAATCAAAAGACTATATAACGAAATGCTGTGAGACCGGGCTGGATGGATGGATGGATGGATGGATGGATGGATGGATAGATGGATAGATAGATAGATAGATAGATAGATAGATAGATAGATAGATAGATAGATAGATAGATAGATAGATAGATAGATAGATAGATAGATAGATAGATAGATAGATAGATTTATAGAGATAGCATTTATCCCCTGATGAGCAAGCCATGGTGACTGTGGCAAGGGAAAACTCCTTTAGATGTTATGAGAAGTTTACTTGTTTGACCTGTCGATCAGGGTTGCATAAATATAAAAAAACCATAGACCTCTAACATATTACTAATAGGTAACATTTATCTAACATTTATTAACATTAACTAACATTTATTTATCTGTAATATCAAATGCATCCTGGTCACGGTTGTGGTGGATTCTTACTAACACTGAGCATGAGTCAGGAGTGCTATATTGGACTGGTCCATCATAGGGCAACATGAACACACATTCCTTTCTAGGTGCAATTATCAAGTCAATGAGTAGGGGAATGTCACGCACAGACCACGCATCAGAAACCAGGGGTAGAGTAGATAATGCTTTATTTGCCTTGGTACACAGAGCAGAGTACTTTCAGAGAAGAGATGCCTGGAAACAGGTAGTATGCTCTGCACTGGTTTTAAGACGTCCTGTCTGGTGACCCAAGAGCGTTTCTCCAGTCCGTAGCCCTTCCAGTCGACGAGGTATTCCAGGGTGGAGCCCCTACGCCGCGAGTTCAGAATCTCTCAGACGGAGTACTCACAAGGTTGGTCCTGCAACTCCGGGGGAGGAGGATCGACAGTGACTCCAGGGGTCTCTGTGGTAGGGCGTGAGAACGGTTTTAGGGGTGACACGTGGAAGGTAGAATGGATGCGGTACTGGAGAGGGAGGTCGAGTCAATAGACCACTTTATTAATCCGCCTTATGATCTTGAATGGCCCGATGTAGCTGAGCTGCCGACAGGGCAGTTGGAGGCGCAGATCTCTGGTTGGTAAGGGGGTGCCTCCGATCTCTGAGGATCTGTGAACCTCCGGGTGGTCCTGAGGGCTCTTTGGAGCTGGGTATGCGCTGACTCCGACACACGCACGCCCGGAACCAGGGATCCACTGCTGGGACGTTAGATGGTTCATCTGTCAAGGGAAATAGTGGGGCTTGGAAGCCGAGCATGCACTGGAATGGGGTCAGTCCCACTGGAATGGGGTCAGTCCCACTGGAATGGGGTCAGTCCCACTGGAATGGGGTCAGTCCCAGCTCCTGTATCTTCCGCTCTGTCTGGCCGTTGCCCCAACGAGCATGAGGAAACGGTTACCCAAGCTAAAGGGCGTACCATGAAGTTGATGTGTATTCTGCTAACAAACACTAAGGAGCTAATAGCAACTCAGAGGAAATATAAGAAATGTTGAAGTTAAGGACAGTAACATATCCGTACTAACAACATTCACATAAACAGTAATAAATTTGTTCTTAAATGTTCTATGAAGTAATTATATGTAGATCTGTTATAACCTGTTATATATTATGTTTGTCAAGCCAAACTAAATCTTGGGAATTTTTATTTTGTGCTTGGACAAATTGAAACTAGAACTATTAGTTGTTTTTTTTTAAAAGGTAATCTATAAAGTATTTGCTACACAGAATAGAAGTTTTGAGACTGACTCTTATATTATATGCTACATTGCTGAGTAGATTTCAATGTGTTTGCAGAAAAAAAACTTACAGATCAACAATAATCAAAGTGTAATAAACCACAAAAAGCTGGTTCCAGAGCTCTTGCTGTGAAGCTATCTTTAATGGTCTTATTAATCTTATTAATTAGTCTTAGCTGTACTAACAAAATTGTCCAGAAAGATTTGTTGATTTTTTTTATAATACCAATATTAGCCACTAGCAAGCACCAGAGAGATTAAGCACCTAGCACTGAAGTAGTCTTTAAATAACATTGTATTAATAGATGGTTAGCTATCGTAGCTTTCTGACAGCATTAAATGTCAATGTAAGCCTGTTGTTTTCAATTGTTCGAATTTGTATGGATTTTCCACATGAAAACCAGTTGATGCCTATTATACTCAATATAAATGTATCATTAAGTATATACATAAAAATATAAAGAAAGAAGTACAATAAAGGTCTTTTAATACACTGTACTGCATGCTTTTAAAGAATAAAACATGTTAAAATGTTAATACCACATCTAACAGAATTATCAGTATGCATCTGTTACCCCTTAGGCGAGGTTGGCGCATTAAACAAGAGTTCACACTGTTCAGTAAAATAGCATCAAAGCTGAGAGGAAGATTATGGCTCTGAGCAGTGAAAAACTTTGGTTTCAGGCTTTTAAAGAATGAAGAATGCATCGACAGGCTTTAAAATCTTATTACAGAATGAAACAGCAACATATAATCAGACATCTTAAGTGTACTTCACATCTAATTTGAATTAGACTTATGAATTTATTTATCATAGGCCACATTAGTACTAAATCAGGTAGCTCAATCAGTTTTTAGTTGCCAGTATTGTAGGTGGAAACTGGCATATATAACATGATGAAATTAAATGGCAGAGTGTCTAGTTGGAGGCCTCTCCTCACTGCAAAACCCTTGGAAGCCCACTTGTAGCTTTCCAACAAGCATCTGAAGGACTCTCAGATTGTGTGGAACAATATTCTCTGGTCTGATTGAACCAAGATTGAACTGTTTGGCCTCAATTCTAAATGTTATGTCTACAGGAAATCAGTCATTTGCCCAAAAAACATCCAAACAGTAAAGCATGAAGGTGGTAGCATAATGCTGTGAGGGTGTTTTTCTGCAGCAGGGACTAGGCAACAGGTCAGTATTGAGAGAAAGCTGAATCAAGAAAAGTACAGAGATATTCTCAATAAAAGTCTGTTTCACAGTGCTTAGAATCTCACTTTGGGCCAAAGGTTTACCTTCCTACATGACAACAACCCTAAGCACACAGACAAGACTATACTGGAGTGTCTTAGGTACAACTCTGTGAATGTTCTAGAGTGGCCCAGCCAGAGCTCTGACTTGAACCCTATTGAACATCTCTGGAGGGCCCTGAAAGTGGCTGTCCACTGACACTCCGCATCGAACCTGACCCAGCTTGAGAGAATATGTCATGAAGAATGGCAGAAAATCCTATAATCCAGGTGTGCCAAGCTTTTTGTGGCAAACCCAAAAAGACTTGAAGCTGTAATTGTTGCCAAAGGGTGCTTCAACTAAGTACTGATTGAAGGGTCTGAATACTTATGTATATGTGATATTTCAATTTATAGTTTGTCATTATGGGGTACTGAGTGTAGATTAACAAAAAGAAAAAAATCAGTGTAACAAAATAAAAAAGTGAAGGGGGTCAGGAATACTTTTCAAATGCACTATATCAATGGCAGGCAGTCCGGGCCAGCAAGGTCTTCTCTGCTGGCTTAAACTCTATTAGAATCACTGACTTTTAATATAATTTTTCCATAAAAATTTCTTCAATGATCCCCAATATTCTATTCTCTTCATTTTAAAGCTTTTCTCTCGGTTGCACTGCTTCAAGTTTCTATACAATCAGATTTCAGCCATCACATCACGTGTTGCCGGGGTCAAAGGAAACTGCCGTGAGACCTTCAGAGTCAGCAGCACGGGCGCCTGCAGCATGAAGTACATGAGAATGAAGGCTGTTGCTTCATTCGCAGATTATGAGTTGGCCACTCTGGGGGCTATCCAGCAGGCATATAATAAAGTCAGCATTTTTACATTCTTAGATTGGATGGTCGGAGCTCACAAACCACATTTCTAGCAAATTGCACAAGCCCAAATATATTTGTGTGGAGTTAATTACTGTTTTTTCATTCCACAATGTCTGACAGAGGAGAAGAAATTGATTCGGTTGATATAATTCCAAATACATTTACAAGACAGACTTTTCAAGAAAGCTGGACATTGTGAGAAAAAGGTCAGCCTGAACAGTTCAAATCAGTTCATTACTTGTTAAACTTTTTCATGAACCATTTAAAGTTTTGTGTTTTCGTTCCTGTAGAATTTGCACAAAAACACACAATTTGTTTTCATTTTAAATCCCCAGAAAAACCCTATAAGTCACAGAAAAATGCACAAAATGCACAAAATGCATACCTGGAGTCGTTTTATGCCGTTAATATTGATGCTTCTGCTCGAAATGAGCAGATGCATGGGTGGTGCAGCTGTGCCTGCAGTGAAAGGAGAATTGTTGAATTGTGTTCATCGGGTTACTTGCTTTAGTAATAGCATTCATTCTCACTGCATGAGATTCCTGTCTTTGATGCAGCACTCTGTTATACTGTGTTTCTCTATAATATTGAAGATTTCTATAGCTCGTGCATCATAATGATGGTATTATATATATACACACACAAATATGCCAAAGAAAAAAGTGTTCTGCCCCCTAAAATTCATCACCAGAATTCTTTGTATTTAGAAGTAGTTTCTTCATGACAATCTAGAAAAAAAAAGCTCCTTACTCCTCTGATTTGCACAATAATGAGCTTGTTTTAATTGGGATGTGTTGGTTGTGCATAAAATTAGTAACAAAATCCGTCACATGTCCAACGCTAAACAAGATGTTCTGACGTCAAACGAACCTCACACATGCAGTCAGGTGTGTTCTCAAATTAGAAACAGTGAGGCAAAAACAAGAAGCCAGCGCTCCTGCTCGAACAGACTGAAGAATATCAAGACAGGCAATCGCTCTTTAGCTTTCTTAGATCTTGTGGCTTGAGGGTCAGGTTTTTTAAAACTTACCATTTTAAAACTTGAGAGAAATATTAAGGGCAAAATTCCAGTAAAAGCTTAAGCAGCTTAGAGAAAGCATGCTCCAATTGCCTTGGCTTTAACAATGACATCTTATACAACATATTGTTGTCAGAATGAAACTGCAAGCATATGGAGGTGTGAGAATAGAAAGCTCTGATGTACAAATGATCATCTGATTTTGCATGTGCAGAAAATACAATTAAAAAAAACAGTACAATTTAGGTTGTATTACTTATGTTTTTTTCCCATTTTTTTTTCTACTTTTCTGTGTTGTAACAGATAATCTTTAGCCACCACCTTCAAAATAATGACTACCCCAAAGTATATTAAATACTCTATTTTTGGAACATGGACTTATGAACATCCGTGGTTCCATAACCAGCATTAGGCAAATTTATGTAATCACAGTGATGCTGATAAAAGATAATCCATGATGGGAATGGGATTCATATAAGCAACTCTTCTGCCCAGAGCTGGATTTCAAATTTGTGTGAATGCTATGGGAGATTTACTGAGCTTGGTGTTTGGCTTGATGTATTTTACATTGAGAAACACTATGTACTCTGTAAGTTAGTGACTTTAGATTAAAGACAGCCTGCTGCAATCATTATCATGTAGATTAAGAGAGAGTGGCGCTTCAACACAGCCATAACACTATACTTAAATAAGAAATGAAACATGACACAACATTCTGTTAGAGAGAAATAATCATGGCTGAACTAGTGTGATTTATTAAAACGTTTTAATAAAATTTACATTTTGCAATATTTTATTTATAACAGCATGTCCTATACTGTTCTTATTTCATTTATGACACAGCAGTTTGAATATTTTGCAACAATCTGTTTCTTATAGTTTTTTACAATATGGATGTTACACTTTTAAAATGTTTTTATAATGGGAAAACAGGATGGCTGTGTTTTTGTTTGTTGGACATACTGGAAACACTTATTGTAACTACAATTGGATAAAAGTATGTGGTGTAAAAACGCAACATTTAGAGAATGCTATAGTAAAAGTACTGTATATCCGTTGCACGTCAAGCCAGAATGCTCTTGTGCACAAAGCAAACTTACATGGGCTGGAAGCTCTTAAGTGGCCTCCTATAGAGCTCTGACCTCAACCTTGAACACTTTTTAGACTGAAACTGACAACACCCCAGACCTCTTCACATCATTATATGACTTTACAAAAGGCTTTGTTACTGAATGAGCACAATTGTAACAAACCCTCCAAAATTTTGTGGAACATCTTTCCAGAAGAATGAAGGGTATTCTAACAGCAAAGGAGGGGGTTAATTGTGGAATGGGATGTTTAAAAGGCACATACAAATATTAGCGTCAGGTGTCCACAAACATTTGTCTGTATAGTGTATGATATTTCCTGACATTTAGTGTAAATGTGTTAAATGTTACGGAACTATATATAGATGTGCAGCTCTTTAAACATGTTGGAGCCTGGTGCGTAAATAAAAATCGCTTTTTAATGAAAAAAGTTCTTTCACAAATGGTATTTTCAGCACGTTTTAACATCTTGTACATGTTGTTAATGAGTGCTGTAGCAATGAATTCTTTAAGAAAGTGATGGGGAGAAGAAAATGGAGAGAACGGCGAAGCAGTTTCGCATTCAATTTATGCCTTGTTAGTTCCAGCAAGTTTCATTCTTGCCAGGTCCCTGCAGGCTGACTAGGCTGCTGCAATCCTCCATTTATTTTCTGAATGAGAAGCTAAAAATACCCTGAGCGTTTTGTGAATGAAAGTCTAAAAATACAGCTCACATTCATCTGTTTCTTGCCCCCCTCCCTTCTCCCTCTACCCCCTCCCTTCTCCCTCTCCCTTTTTCCCTCCCTCTGTCTATTTCTTTCTTCCTCTTTCCCTCAGATTGCTGCTCCAGTGCTAGATGGATGACACTGTATGCAGCGCCCTCTCAGACCTATTATTAATTTCCTGGGGCCAGGCTTCAAATGACAGTATACATTACCACTTGATCTATAAGGAAAACCAGAAGACCTTGCTGTAAGAATTAGTCCCGCAGGCCTTGTGAGGAAAAAGGGGGAAATTTGTAAGTTGCCGATGTCATCTTCCATCTTAGCAGTACATGCTCAGATTCTCAATGGTGCCCACTTTCCCCCCCTCCCTCTTTTCTTCCATGCCAGCCTGTGATTGGACGACGCACTCTCATTCACAACTCCACCTTGTCGCTGTTTAAATCACGACACCTCCACTTTCCTCGGATGTGTGTTTACACACCATGGAGTGTTAGACATTTTGTTAATTATCACTTTTTCAAACTCACCAGGGTCGAGAGAAACATCGGTTCAGAAGGGGGATTAATCCCCTAATCACATTCTGCTATGTTATTACAGACCTGTATCTAAGAGCCATTCAGACTGCTTAACTGCGTTGTGGTTGTTGTTAAGGCCTTATGTGTTAAGAGTGTTTGTTCTTGATTCATTCAGGAAAATGTCACTGGGATGCTTGGAATGTAAACTAAGACCATTATCGGCCTGACCCCCGTCACACATTTATGACTTCCCGCATAACTCAACCCCATGCTGTGCCAAGGGTCCGGCACAGCAGCCTGACAACCAGCCGTCACAATATTTACATTCTGCACCTCAGCCACATAAAAAAAGACTTGCAGACTCAACAGGCAGCCCAGGAGTGTTTGTGTGTGTGTGCGTGTGTGTGTGTGTGTGTGTGTGTGTGTGTGTGTGTGTGTGTGTGTGTGTGTGTGTGTGTGTGTGTGTGTCTGTGTGTGTGTGTGAGAGAGAGAAGTCATCCTGAGAAAGGAAACAATTCTTTCCAGACTGGTCATCATTCAAGATGAAGGAGAATGTCATGATATCATAAAAGCAACATGAACAAAATCCCTATTAATGTAGGCATGTAGGCATCCCTATTAATGTTTCTGCTAAATGAGGATGCTTGGGCTTAGGTACAAAGCTTATTTTTACAAGTCTAATACCATACTCCTTTCCGCATTAGCGTTTACAGAAACCAGCAATCATTTATAGGCTATAGTCAAAGACATTCAAGAAAGAAGAAAGAGAGCCATATCAAGATTGTCAAAATAATCCTAGTTCTAGTTACACACTTTAAACTGATGTTCAACACCCATTAATTAACACCCACTAATATCAAATATGTTGCATGAAGTCATCTGTTTAAATTCTTAGCATTTTTTTTTTTATCATACCATAGACCTTACAGTGTAAGTCTATTTTAATTACTACATAATAAGCAGTGCATTCACAAGTGAGCAAGCATGCTCATCTCGTTTCATTTATAGCAGCTTATTACCACACATTAACATCACCTCTATTTTAGCCCTGCTACTTTACTTTATTATAGGTTAGCCCCATAATCACTTTACAGAAGGTTAGCCATAGCATTCAATATGGCAGTTTTACCCTACTTATTCACTTTATAACAGTTTATCCCCACCCATTCACTTTACAGCAGGTTATCCCCACCCGTTCTCTTTACAGCTGGTTATCCCCACCCGTTCTCTTTACAGAAGGTTATCCCCACCCGTTCTCTTTACAGCATGTTTCCCCATCATTCACTTTACAGCAGGTTATCCCCACCCGTTCTCTTTACAGCAGGTTATCCCCACCCGTTCTCTTTACAGAAGGTTATCCCCACCCGTTCTCTTTACAGCATGTTTCCCCATCATTCACTTTACAGCAGGTTATCCCCACCCGTTCTCTTTACAGCAGGTTATCCCCACCCGTTCTCTTTACAGCAGGTTATCCCCACCTGTTCTCTTTACAGCATGTTTTGCCATCATTCTCTTTACAGCTGGTTATCCCCACCCATTCTCTTTACAGCAAGTTATCCACATCATGCTCTTTACAGCAGGTTATCCCCAACCATTCACTTTACAACAGGTTATGTCCATCATTCTCTTTACAGCAGGTTATCCACATCATGCTCTTTACAGCAGGTTATCCCCAACCATTCACTTTACAACAGGTTATCTCCATCATTCTCTTTACAGCAGGTTATCTCCATCATTCTCTTTACAGCAGGTTATCCACATCATGCTCTTTACAGCAGGTTATGCCCAACCGTTCACTTTACAGCAGGTTATCCCCACCCGTTCTCTTTACAGCAGGTTATCCCCACCCGTTCTCTTTACAGCAGGTTATCCCCACCAATTCACTTTACAGCAGGTTATCCCCACCAATTCACTTTACAGCAGGTTATCCCCACACATTCTCTTTACAGCAGGTTATCCCCACCCATTCTCTTTACAGCTGGTGAACTTCACATTACAGGATATTAGTCATGTGCTAATGTACATTATAGCAGATAACCATGATTTCCTTTGTAACAGGTTGCAGCAGGTCGGCGTCCACCTAGTCACACAAATGTTAAAAGTGAATTTGGAACAACGAATATATATATATATATATATATATATATATATATATATATATATATATATATATATATATATATTTTATTTTTTTTTTTTTTTTTTTGTGTGTAGTCAATACTAGAAAGAAAGGGAAATGGTATACATAAATTAGATTTTTTTTACAATAAATGCATACATATACTATATACTGTATATAGTTAAATCGTAATATTATACTCCTCACTACCTTTAACTGAGCTGCTGCTGTTTTATCCATGTGTTTATTTATAACACATTTACACACAGTGTCTAGTCAGAGAATTCAGAAAATGTCTTGTTCCCAACCAATAATTACACAGACGCAAGCACTTTTTACAAGTCAGAAGCTCATAATTACTGTAATTCAGAGCTATAAACACATAGAATTTTCAAATCCATGTCAGTAAACTAGCTACTAACACAATTTCCCCTTCCTTTAGAAGCAGATTTGTAATCAACAGAAAGCAATGTGAGGAACATGGCAGTTTTAAAAAGAATGTAAATGCCTCACTGTTTTTAGCAAATTATTGTCCTCAAGAAAAAACTTGTAAGATGCCTTACCATTACCAATGCTGATTTTTAAGCAAGTAATGCCAATACACTGCTGTTATTACACATACAGTGTGTAAAGGTGAAAATTTACATTTAATTGGTATATATATATATATATATACACACACACAGTATATATAACATGGGGATTGAACACCAAAAGACATAACACCTATAAAATCTTTTCATATTTATAAAATATGAAATTATTTTACAGTTGTTATGTCTTTTGGTTGTCATTGCATTGAAGCCCCACATTACAAGATTTACTCAGAACACAAGCTCTTTTTCAGACCAATTTTTTTGTAAATAGAAGCATTTTTAAATCAATGTGTTGGTTTACAGACAAGCACAGCTTACCTGTTGTGTGCATTTTGCAAAAAGAAAAAACAAAAACAAAGAAGACATGGATAAATCCCAGGCTATGAAGACACAGTCGGCATGGATTATACAGAGTATGAAAGCCAGTGGCTTGAAATTAACATTTTTGCATTGTTCATATAAAAGAGAATTATATGTATGTTGTCCTTTCTTTATACTACAGGATTGTGTTCATAATTGGAACTGCTATAAAGTTATATACAGTATAAATATATACAATACCAGTCAAAAGATTTAGACACACCTTCTCCTTCAGTGGTTCTTCTTTATATTTAGTATATTTAACTACGTAACCAAGAAGGAGAGCATCAGATCCTTTGGAATGAGTTGGACAATTTGGATTGGTCAGAGAGTGAAGAAAAAGCAGTCAACAAACACTCAACACCTCTGGAAACTCTTTAAGATTGTTGGAAAACCATTGTGACTACATCATTATGCTGAATGAGAGAATGCCAAGCGTCTGCAATGATGTCATTAAAGCAAAAGTTGGCTACTTTGAAGAATTAAAAATCTACAACATATTCTGGGTTATTTAAAGTTTTTGTTTACTTTGCAATTCCATACTTGTTTTTTTTATAGTTTGGTTTAGTTTCACTGTTATTCAGTATGAATTTACAATGCTGAAAATAATCATGAAACAAAAAAACTACAAAACTTTAAACTATGGACTGTCACTATAACTGTGGACTTGCACATCACAGTGCACTTTATACCACACCACACCGCACACGGTCACTTTAAGGACAGTCACATCAACCACCTTATGTGATTACTGGTTACTGTACAATTAGCATACCTTGTATCCATAAGCATACCATGTATATACACTTTTTCCTATATATATATGTATATATATATATATATATATATATATATATATATATATATATATATATATATATATATATATATATATATCTTTATATATTTTACATAGTTTATTCTCTTTATTTATCTGCCTTCCTTTTTTCTTTGTATTATTTCTTCTCCCCATCCTTTTCCCTCATGCCAGACAGTCGTACAAAGCATTTCACTGCATGTCGTACTCTGTATGTGTGTATGTAACAAATAAAATTTGATTTGATTTGATATGTCATTAATTTAAAAAATAAATATCGTTGGCAGATCGTACCAAATCATTGTAGTATAAAAATTATAGAAACAATGTTATAGGACAAAATAGAAAAAGTCACTAATTTAATGCAGCATGTTGCAAACTGTGGTAATTGTGAAATCAATGGAAGAGAAAAACATAATGAACCCTTTTTAATGTTTTGGTAAGGAACTGTTGCACATTAATTAATAGGGAAGGTCAAAATAGTTTATCATAAGTCATTGCAGTACCTGCCAGATGCTTCAACTATTTACTAGTGTAGTTAAATGATGGTGTGTATAGTATTCCAGTAAAAGCATGCTGAAATTCCTTTGGCATTTTAACATTTACTGGTACAACTTCCCATGACCTTTTTACTTGTTCACAGAAACACTCCTGCTAACAGAAACGTTCACCTTTTTTGGCTTTCTCTTATGAGGTCATCGTTTGTGTGTACAGTCAGTGTTTGCTAAGCTCATTGGACCGTTCCGAGCTTTAACTCTCGCTGAATATTTAGGAAGAAGATGAATTGCAAGGATGTAGTGTAGCCTTGTGCGTTATAGTCAAGGAATTTACAACCCCCGCTCGAGCTGCAAAGTGAAAAGATAATATTTAAATATGACAAAGCTGAGGTGGATTCCTAAGATTCCACTGTGTGTGGCCTCCCTAAAATGGCTCCAATGAAAACAGACAAAAATGGCCATGATGAGTGCAGGGACAGACAAAACTCATCAGAGTGCGAGGGGAATTTTTGGGCCCTCCGGCAGGTGGTTTCATAGCCTCACAATGTTTGGTGTTTGGTCCGCTCAGGACTCTTGAAACGCTAGATAAGCCTTCAGTCACTACAGTTAACTACCAACTTAGCAAATTTCGAAATACAAAAAAAGTCTCTCTGATTTCCAAACCTGTGGTGGATGGAATTTCTACTAATAGGTTGCACCTTTACTTTTATCATTTTCATACTACTATTACAGCATCCTTCAGGATCAAAGTGCTACATAAAGCAACATAAATGAACACAAAAAACCCCCACAAAATACAAAACTACATAGGACACTACATAATGTGTGCAAACAACACAACACGATAAGACAGTTACAGTGCAGCACCAACCAGTACAGTAAATGTGTTTTGGTGCATGTGTTTTGGTGCAAATTGTCCATAATGATAATAAATGCTGTACATGTAAAATCTGGTGGTTTAGCAGCAGTTATTTGTGCATTTATGTCATTTGAGTGTGTACTGTACATATTCTCTGCTGTCTTCACTATTCGCTGGAGGGTCATGCAATACAAAACACATGCAGATTTCTTACATATCTTAGAAATATATACCGGTATATATTTTTTATATTATACGTTTTTGTAATTGCATTTGTGGGAGGAAGGAAAACATTTTATTTCAGTTTTTTCACCGCAGCCAGCCTTTCCAGTTTTTACTAATAATACATTTTCTCTCTTGCACAGTTCTCGATTAAAAAAGAGAAAGTGATAACAATACTGTTGCTGTATTGTAAGGGATAAAATGAAATCTGTCTCAAAGATGTTTCACAAAGTTAAATGAAACGTTAAATGTAATCTTTGACAAATTCTTGTGGTATAGAGAAAATACTCAATTTGGGGACATGCTGTGATTAAAAAATAACCATCTTCAGATTGTTGCATTTAAGTAGTTGAATATAAAAGGTATCTTTATTACTAACATAAATAATTACTCATTATTATATTTACATCCATAATTGTCCAGAAATATAAATGAAAAGTATTCATTAATCTTTTTCTTTTTTTTTTTTTTCTTTTCTTTTGTTAAACATAAAAAGTCATTCTGAGACCAGTGTTTGAAAAATAATTTCAGTGATGCTGCATAGTTGCTATTGAGTGGGTGGCCATTAGTGTGTGTGTTTGTATGCATTGATCAGTGTGATTCGTATGAAAGTGTTTAGCATTCAGTGTATGACTGAATAACGTCACTCACACACATACATCACTGGATGTTTAACACGGACCCTCATGGCAAAGAACTCCCTGAGGATTTGAGAATTAGAATTGTTGCTCTCCACAAAGAAGGCCAAGGATATAAGAAGATCGGTAACACCCTAAAACTGAGTTACAGTACAGTGGCCAGGGTTATGCAGAGGTTTTCCAAGACAGGTACCACTCGGAACAGACCTCACAAAGGTCGATCAAAGAAGTTGAGTCCTCATGCTGCGCATCAGGTACAGAAGCTGCTTCAAAAAAACAGACACATGGTGGTGGTAACATCATGCTCTGAGGCTGCATGAGTGCTGCTGTTACAGGGGAGATGCAATACATTGAGGGAAACATTCTGAAGTAGAATATAATGCCATGACGGCTTTCCAACTTAATAACAACCCAAACACACAATGACAACTGCCTTGCTGTAGGTGAAGGTAAAGGAGTGGCCAAGTGTTTTCAGACCTAAAGCCTGTTGAGCACCTGTGGGGCATCCCCAGAAACAACCTGTGCAGCTCTGGTGAATTCCATGCCCAGGAGGATTAAGGCAGTGCTGGATAACAATGGTGCTCACACAAAATATTGACATTTTGTACACAGCTTTGACATGTTCCCTTGTACTCACCTGTGTTGCCAGTTATTTAGACAAAAATAGCAGTAAATTTAGTTATTTTCAGAGGACAGTAAATTCTTACTGCTATACAAGCTGCACATTTATTGACTATTCTATAAGATATCCAAGTATAGTATCTATAGTATTGTTACTTGACAACATATAATAAAATGGTTGTTGAAATGTGAGAAGTGTACTCACTTTTGTGAGAGAGAGGATTTAATATTGAAAAGTAATGCTTGCAAAATATATTGCACCCTTTAAAAAGGGGAGGGGGGGTGAGCCTGGTGCTAAATATACACTGCCAAGTCAGCAAACAATAGAGAAAGTGAGAGAGGGAGTGGGGGGTAAAAGAGGTATAGAAATAAAGGTATCTGCCAAGTCCACCACATGGGGAGATCACAGGCCATGAGTGCAGGGATTTAGAAGTCAGCCAAAACAGTAAATCTGAGAGAGAGAGAGAGAGAGAGAGAGAGAGAGAGAGAGAGAGAGAGAGAGAGAGAGAGAGAGAGAGAGAGAGAAATTTTATAATACTGCTCATTGGCTCTTTGAATTAGTTGATGTCCCATCATCCTTTGCAAACTCTCACGGTTTTGGCTAGGGTCCTGTTCCCACCTCCGCAGATCATCACAGCAATTATTCTGGTGAGCGTTTTATCGTTCACACCAAACCCAATCAGCCAATGCTGCTTTTTTTCCCAGCCAATTCGCTCCGATTCATCCACTTCCCAAGGTAGTTTCTGTAACACTCCAGCACAAACTCTCCGAGTGCTCATAGCACTGACCTCTTTAACCTCTGGCGTTTGAAACAGCTAGCTCGCAGTAGAGTCAGTAAGACATTTACATTTACATAAGAATTGTTCAGCTGTGCCAACATCTACCCTGTGACCTCCAGGAACAATCCATAAATCACTCCCTTGTAACATTCGCAAGACGAGAAAGAAAAAGAAACAACCTGGCTTCAGTCCATTCTTATAGTGAGGACCTGCATGACCTATGACTTTATGCCAATAATAAACAAAAATAGCTGGTAGATAGAAGTCAGTCTTTACAGTTGTACTTTTCCACGATTCACCAAGAAACACATTAGCCAGGCAATGGTGTGCACATTCCACACCAGGTCTTGCTACTGGAGCCTCATGTTGGGTATAAGAGATACTGGTAAGTGACTGCACAATCTCTGCTAGTGGCTTGTACTCCATCAAGGCAGTTCTTCCTAAATCCTGGGTTTTGGCACAGGTATAATCTTCCTTGGCTCGTGGGGGAATAGGTAGACAGTAGGTAGGCTAACTGAAAAAAGCTCTTTATTTTTCTTTCGCTTTTCAGCATTTTATTTTGTAATACAAGGTCACACACACAGCTATGTGGCTCAGCTCTCCCTCTTTTCTCCTCACTTATTTATTCTCCGTCCACTGAAACACATAACAATCACATGCCCAAATTTCACACAGGTATAGAATCTTTACCACTTACCACTCACCCTCCCCAACTCCACCCTCTATTCACAAGATGGTGCATGACTATGCCCCTCACTTACACAATATCATATATATATATATATATATACTTTTTAATGCCCTTTAAGAATGCCTTTGCCAAAAGAATAATTTAATTAATCTCACAGCTTAATTCTGAAGGTTGTGATGGACTCTATTAGGAAACATGACAAGCACATCACACCCTGTTTGCAAACCGTTAACAAAATCTAAAACACTGGAAGTGTTGTGTTGAGTGTTGTGCAGTGTGTGTGGGTACTGCACAACACTCATACACACTGCTCAGCAATCATAGACACTGCTCAACCCTCATACACACTGCTCAACACTCTTACACTCAACAATTATACACACTGCACAACACTCATACACACTGCACAACACTCATACACACTGCTCAGCAATCATACACACTGCTCAACACTCTTACACTTAACAATTATACACACTGCACAACACTCATACACACTGCACAACACTCATACACACTGCTCAGCAATCATACACACTGCTCAACACTCTTACACTTAACAATTATACACACTGCACAATACTTATAAACACTGCACAACACTCATACACATTGCACAACACTTATACACACTGCACACCACTCATACACACTGCTCAGCAATCATACAGATTGCACAACTCTCTTACACTCAACAATTAAACACACTGCTCAGCAATCATACACACTGCACAAAACTCATGCACACTGCACAACACTCATACATACTGCTCAACACTCTTACACACTGCACAACACTCATACACACTGCACAACACTCATACACACTGCTCAGCAATCATACCCACTGCACAACACTCATACACACTGCTTAAACACTCTTATATGAGTATATGAGTGCTCAACACTCATATACACTGTTCAACACTCATAAACACTGCTCAACACCCATACACACTGCTCAACACTCATATACACTGTTCAACACTCATAAACACTGCTCAACACCCATACACACTGCTCAACACTCATATACACTGTTCAACACTCATAAACACTGCTCAACACCCATACACACTGCTCAACACCCATACACACTGCACAACACTTATACCCACTGCTTAACACTCATAGACACTGCTCAACACCCATACACACTGCTCAGCAATCATACACACTGCTCAACACTCATACACACTGCTAAACACCCATACACACTGCACAACACTTATACCCACTGCTTAACACTCATAGACACTGCTCAACACCCATACACACTGCTCAGCAATCATACACACTGCTCAACACTCATACACACTGCTAAACACCCATACACACTGCACAACACTCATACACACTGCACTACACACATATACACACTGCACAACACACATACACACTGCACAACACTGATACACACTGCACAACACACATACACACTGCACAACACACATACACACTGCACAACACTGATACATAAAGCTCAACAATCCTTTACACTCAACAATTATACACACTTCTCAACAAGCATACACTCTGCTAAACACTCATACACACTGCTCAACACTCACACACTCTGCTAAACACTCTTACTAATCAGTAAAAGATGTGCATGTTTTCAGTTGACCCCAAAAAAACAAGCCCAGGCTGATGCAAACTACCCAACCGAAATAAACGTTGTTTGATGTCATCATGGTATTTATAGAAAGTAATACGTGGGGATGGAAGTGCCTTTTCATGTTAGAATCAAAGTACAAACACTCCACACTGGCACACCAACACTGATCAGCAGACAGACATGCGTGTATAGATCCTCGGATAATTACAAATAAATTAATCTGAAAAACACCTCAAAAAATGCTTTGTCAGATTTATTAATCTTGGAGAAAACAATAATGAATAATAAACAGAAAATATGAAAATAACAATGACTTAAATGGAAAAAAAATGGAAATTTAATGTGTTGAACATAACATATAGTTAATGATTTGAATTAAAACTTCAATCATTGCACACTGTTTCTCACGTCTTCTGCTTTGTCTGTTCTGTATCACATCAACTGTAAACACATTTTAGCCTTCAAGGGCTTCGAAATGGTCATGCTCCCTTTCCTGTTAAAGGGATCATCTTTTATATTTATACTCTTGGCTATATCTGAACATCTAATAAACCATTAGGCTAAACTTACAGTATTTCTCAGCTGCTTTGGATCATCCTTAATATTTGCAAACCAGTAAGTGCATTCTCAAAACAATGTGTACAATGTGTTCTTGCAAAAGCCTGTACTTTTCTCAAAATCCTTAGTTCGTCTCTTAATAGTAAGTCTTTGTGTCAATGAACATGTCATTCCCATTAAAATTAAAATTAAAAAAGTCCCTTTGTCATTGTTCACAATTAAGATCATTAAAATGTTTGGTCATGTTGTCAGTATTATGGTGCACATATACAGAATTTATGGTTTGGATCACAGTGACTGAAAATGCACAAAATTTGACTTCCTTCTGTTTGGCATCTATGAATTTCAGCAGCACAAATTCATTTATTTGATTGCATATTTGATTTATATTGATTGCAAGAGACTGAACAGGATTCACACTTTTACTGTATTATACAAGTGTTCAGTTGTTTCTTAGTTGTTCATCTATTTTCAAAATGTATAATTCTTTGTTTTGCTCTGTCTGTATTCACTCTCCAATTAAAATTTACACAAGATTCACCTTTGACCTGTTTTAAAGAACTAGTTGATTATTGGTTGATCTGATGCCGTTCACTCGCCTTCTTTAGTGACATTCAAGAATCATCTGCACAATTCATCAATTCAAGTCACATTTACATAAAAAATAGTTTAAAGTTTTTCTCAGTTGCTTTGGAGTGTTTCTTAGATCAGAAATGAAATTCTCAAAATTACTTGTTCAACCTCCATATCATTTAGTCATTTGTGCTCATCATAAGAACATTTCTTGTTGCTTTGATCAAATTGTAAATGCTTTTGTACGTTCATTTAATTGATTGTGTACAAAAGCCTGCTGTTTTCTACATTATCAGTTGTTTATTTCATCAACATGATGGAGGGATTTTTTTATTTATGTATTTATTTATTTATTTTTTAATATATTTTTTTATTATTGTATTATGATCATTTTATTATCTTGAATGAATGTAAGATTGGGACTAATGTCCTTTCTACCGTGTAATACAGTTAGTTGACGTTATGGAAACAGGAGCTACTAAGCAACTCAGAAAATAGCTCAACATTTGAGATCATCATAGATCCAACACTAGCTTCTCCATGCCAGAGCATCTAAACACTCAAAGAGGTCCAATGTCCAAACCCTACATGAAGTGGAATCCAAATGGCACTGGTACGTCTCTACATTACTTACATTATTTACATACATGAGCACGTAGACTGTTGGGCTACTGTAAGAGAGAGAACGTCATTCCTCCTTTCTAGAGTTGTTCGATTGGCTCTTGGTCACAGATGGGTTTGGAGGATCATCAGTAGATCACAAGTTTGAATCTTGACAATGCCACCTCAATCTAGTAGGAATGGACAATAGGGCAAACACTTTTCTAGTGCACCACTCTGAAGCCCCTCCATCTTCCAATTTCATATCTACAATTGTCCTCCCACATCTTCCCCCTGATATTTGTGCAGCCAGCAGCAAACCTGTATTTACACTTTGCACTCTATCTCTAGTCCTCCATTAGTGGCTACAGAAGCTAAAAGTCTAGAAAACACGTCCCACAAACCAACTAAATAATAACGTGCTGCTCCATTGTGGGCATTTTATGCCATGCTTGGAGTTTTACTGGTGAAAAGATTGCCATTGTGACCAAGAAAACACCACCGGCCTCTGCAATCCAGTGAAAACAGTGCTGTAAGTTACAAGAATAAACAGCTGTCTACTGAGTAAAGTAATGTTGGCGCCCTTTTCTCAGAACATATCTGCGTTTGTAGCTTTGCTTACACTGTTGAGGTGAGGTTATAGGATCCAAAATTGTAGTTCAATTATACAAAGCAGCATAGCTCAATCCAAACAAAAAAGTTATTTTTACAGCGACGCATATTTAGGATGATTAGCACTCCATTCCGCTACTGTTTATTATCATCTCGCAATCTTTTTTTTTTCTTTTTCCCCTCTCTTTGACCGCTGTGGCATGCTCTGTATGTATACGTCTGAGTGTGTGTGTGTGTGTGTGTGTGTGTGTGTGTGTGTGTGTGTGTGTGTGTGTGTGTGTGTGTGTGAGTGAGGATGGATATGAGACGTGCGGGTACTGAACTGTGCTTTAGTCAGTAGGGGGAGAAATCACTCTTCTCTCCGACATTGAGCAGTTCCCTCTCTCTCAAACTCCCTCCCTCTGTCTCTCTTTCTCTCCCTTTGCATCAATAATAAATGAGGATTACGCACTTCTTCCCTCACAAGCTCCACTCTTCTCTGGCTGCTCATCTTCCTCTGCTCAACAAGCTATGCACAGGACAAATTGTAGAGTAGCACTCTTTGAGACACACACACATACACACACAAACACACACAAACACACACACACACACACACACACACACACACACACTTTGAATACACATACATATATACTAACTGACAGGTGCACACAGGCTAACATAGGCAAAGGCAGCCCAAGCCACTACCAAGACTGTGTGCTCTCGATGTTCTAAATTCAATCCGGCATTGACGTTTCAGTTTTAACTCGAGTGAACACGAGTGCACTGCAGCTCCGTTCTCCTGACCTCTTGTTAACCGCAAGACACGACGCTCGCATGTCATGTGTGCGTCAGTCTTTTTATTGTCTTCCACTCTCTAATGGAGGGCTCGGCAAATCTGGCACCTGAAAATGTGCTTCGCAGTCCGTTCTGCGAATTAGCAAGTTGTACACCTATAGGCCCTCATCACCACCTCATCGTGGGCTCTCAGAAACAAAAAAAAAAAAAAAAAAAAAAGTACAAGCAAAGGAAGGATGAAGAAAAAAATCTGAGCCTGAAAGTCTACTCAGAGACTGACATTCAATCGAACAGAACTGTCCTCAGCACTTAGTCAGAGCTTTCAGCCGCCCATCTGTGGCTTGAGAAATCAGAGATTGAAGAGTGAACGAGTCAACTTCAAAGTCTTCATCAAAAACTTCATGAATCTGTGCTTGAGCAGCTTGTTAAAGGTTGCAAAATGTCTAAGCAATCTGCTTTAAGTGCTAGATGACATGTCATGGAAAACACACTGACACCTGTTACTGCATGTGTTTAGCCAGGCTCACGTTTAAGTGATTGAAGCGGACCCTGAATGCTTGTTGGGACACATAACTCTCATATCATTATTGTAAAGTTCCTGCAAACTTTTTGTGGTTTATGCATTTCCCTAAAGGTGAGTTAGAAAACACTTAGCCCTGCTGCAGGAAGAGCGATGGTCTGTGTCATCACGAAAATCCCTGCTTAGGCCCGATTTATGGTAATAGGCCAGATTCTCCACAAATCAGGACCCTCATCCACTCCTGGGCTCGTCTCATCACTCGCGGGCTTAGCAGCAGTTCAGTCACATTACCTCGTGGTGTAATTTACTCGCGTAGCTTATCGTTTCCCCACAAAGTTTATGGAATGAGTTACGGCATGCTCCTGGATGTGGGGTGGATTTGGGGGGGGAGATATGGGGTTTAGGTGGTGCAAGATTAATCACTGACACTCATTCATTTGGATGTATGTTTTCATTGCTGCTTCCTGCCAAGCTGCCCCGCTCTATTTCCCAATGATAAATCTGCTAGCGCAACGCTTGCAAATGCACCACCAGTGCCAAGTCAGTACACCACCACAACTCTCATATACTGTGCAAAAGTGCTCTTAAATATACAATGCATGCACCTGCAATTAATGAAATTCTTCAATCTTGTGCAATTTTGGCATAGTGAATAACACAACACTTTTCAATCAATGTTGTAATTACAAAATGAATGTTGGCCTCAATCTACTGGTATAACTTGGAATTAAAGAATCCTAAAAGTATGAAAGTTGATACAATCAATATTCTTATGCTAAATGAGGTGGTACACAATGTAACAAATGTTTAGCTATTTTTCATTTATAACACCAAAACTTATAACACCAATTTAAAAAATCATTGACCAGATGTCTCTGGTCTAGACTCTTATCTGGAGCAACTTACAATTCATGCAAAAAGTCAAAGGTGCAGCATCTAGTGAATTAGCAAGTATTTATAACCTGGAAGGTAAGAGAAAAATGCTAGTGGTCTATGTGGTATGAAAAGAAGATTATCTCAAGAACAATGGGCAGGAGGACAGAAAACACTCTGGGCTGGATATTAAACTATTTCCGGGCATCATACAAGCATATTCACATCAGGAGCAATTTAGAGTCAAGAGACTAGATTTTTGTGGATTTTTGGGAAGTAGGAGGAAACCAGAGAATCATGCACAAACCCACAGGGACATTGAAAGCACCACACAAACAGTAATAATACAATAACATTTAAAAAAGTATTACCATGGGTACTTGGTACAGTTAGAGCTAGAGCAGAACAAAGTAGGTATTACACTGGATAATGACTGAAAAGGAAAGTCTTGAGAAGGTCTTTTGTGGATAGAGTAGCATACACACTTCTTTTAGTTGTTCCTAAAAGAAGGCTCAAGCTTGTTCCACCACTAGGTTATTGCCTCATTTCATACTAGTTTAGCTGGTAGGCTAAAGCAACAATACCTTGTGCTTTGAGCATGTTTAAATCTCAGAAAGAAATAAACAATGGACCATGAAGTTGAATAGCAGACCATGCAGTGCAGATGTCTTTGATGCCAAGGCGTGACTGTTAAATTTGATTCTTGCTTCAGCAGGAAAACAGTAGAGTAACCTCGATGACCACCAGAGTGTAATAAGAGAGAACTTTCAGAGGTTGTGAGCCAGGCAATCTAAATGCTTGTTGTTTGAAATATGGCATATGTAGATAGATTATCAAGAATAGAGTTGAAGTAGATTAAATTAGTTCCCTTCAGGAACTCAAGCTGTGTCAAAAAAGAAAGTGCACCTCTGCATTGTCCACGCTCTGAATCATGTGTATAATCAGTCCAATGGAAAGCGTGGCATCAACGGCGGGTGACGTCATGACTAGGAAGCTTAAAGCACATGGAGTGAAACCAGTGCTAGCTTCTGTTGTTCAGGAAGCGCTCTGTGTTTGTTTGTCTGGTAAGTTAGGAGAGTTTTTACCTTCATTTAGCATGAAAGCAACCAAGAAGACGAAGCACTGCTTTGAAAAGCAACACATAACTTGTGCTTTTCCCCCCTGATAGAGCGGGGGCAAGGAGGAACACAGGGATGAATGCAGTGCTTCGTCTTCTTGGTTGCTTTAACGCTAAAAGAAGGTAAAAACTCTCCTAACTTACCAGACAAACAAACACAGAGCGCTTGCTTATATGGAATGCTCCACTCCCAGAGAGCACTCTTCGAAAAAAGGTGCTCATGGTTCTGGCCCCGCTTTTAGCGAGGCAAAGCAGCATTCAAGGACCTGGGGCTCACAAGTAGACCTTGCAGAGGGGTTGAAGATGGGTTAGTCCTTTTTGCCTCCCTCACCTGCTAACGTTTTTTTCCTTTGCAAGGAGAGCACTCAGTTCTGCCTCTCTTCCTCTGAGAAGGGGGGGATGGAGATCTGCGGACCCCTAAGACTACACCTCAGGCAGTCCTTTTCAAAGAGCTCTTAGAGGTAGTGACCTGTGCTGTTGCCAAGCTCAAGCTTAATTGGCTGGCCAATCAGCAGAAGGCTTGTCTGCCTAGTTAGCTTGACGAACCCGCATCACTGCCTCCATGCTGGGGCTTGCGTTTCTTCCCAGACCTGCACATCAAGGTGTCCAATTGTTATAGTTAGAGGGAGGTTATGGGGCGATGCCCCGGATCGAAGAGACACTGGCTAGCTATCTCTCCCTGGGTGAACTCTCAAAGCCCCAGCGCTGCCCACTAAGCCCCTGAGAACCGCAGGCTGTCTGCACACCATGACTATACTGCAGGCCTCTCAGGCTGATCTGTATCACATGGTTAGCAAGTTCATGAACTCCGCTGTGCTTTGGACCTTGCCCAAAGAGACCACTAAAGCCATTGGCTGGTCCATGGCCACCCTTGTTTCTATTGAGGGACACATTTGGCTCATCCTGTCTGATCTTTCCAAGAGGGATAAGGCTTTTGCTACTGGATGCCCCCGGTCCAGCTGGTGCCGCTGTTAATGCAGTCGTCGACGGGTTTCAAGGAGCCACCACCCATCACAACCCACCACCTCGCACCTTTGTGATAAAGTGAAAAGAATTACCTAAATCTAAGGTACTACATAGAACCTTAATGGGTTTCCCCCAGAATGCAGACACTTAAATGTTTGGGGTTCTACATATGCTCACTACCCAGGTTTTGATTTTTCCTGGCTTTACTGCAAACTTCAGTTTCCTGTTCTTAGCTGATAAATGAGGGAACTAGTGTACTCATTATCACTTGTAGCCCATCCACCATCCAAGGTTTGGTGTATTTTGCATTTTGAGATGCTTTTCATGGTTGTAAAGAGTAGTTATTTGAGTTACAATAGCCTTCCTGTCAGTCTGAACTAATATGTCACTTCTCCTCTGAATTGTCACATCGGCAAGACATTTCTGCTTACAGAACTGCCAAGCATTGGAAGATTTTTGTTATTTTTACACCATTCTATATATTCTTTTAGAGACTGGAAAATCCCAGGAGATAAGCAGTTTCTGAAATACTCCAACCAGTCATGAGGCTGGTTGGAACCATGTTACTGTAATATCAAAGCCATGGATATTTTTGCCAAACATTAAGTTTGATATGAACATTAAATCAAGCTCCTGACCTGTATCTACATAATTGTATGTATCGCACTGCTGCTAAGTGATTGGCTGATTGGATTATAAGTTCTTAATACATTTAAAAAGTGTGCATCCTTAAATTCCAATTGACATAAATGAATTCTGGATAACAAAAAATGTTATTTATAGTAATCTTATAGTAGCATCATACCTTTGTTTACATACATGTTAACGTATCAAATAGTTTTGCATGCAATCGTATAACATGGTATTTTCGTCAATGATCTTTGTTACACAATATGCTTTAATTTTTCAAGACAATAATGAAACGTTTTTTTCTATCTCTCTCCCTTTCCGTGCCTGTGTTTGGACTCTGGAAGTGGGTGGAATGTGATTCTGCGGCTACTTGTCTGCCTTCACACACCTCGAACATTCTGTCCACCCCGTCTCTGCTCAGCTCATCTTCTCCGACTCATGCGAGGAGCGGGAACGTGTTAATATGATCAGAAGTCCATGTGTGAATAATGAAGTGAAGGATAAGGGAGACACGCTTCATCATCCCTAAATAGTTCGCCTATAATAGGAGTGTGTGACTCAAAAGCTATGTGTGTTATGTCAGCTATTTTTCTGCCTTTTGACATCGCTATAGGCAGAGGGCTGCACCCTGATTTTGGCATGTGGGCAATTGCAATGGAACTATATTTAGAAAGTGGGATGTGTATCGTGTGAAGCATCCCTTCTTCCTTCTCCTGGCCGTCATAATTAGGAGAAAAACACGCAAATGGCCTCGTAGTCTGTTTGAAGTTAGTCAGAGTGAATGTGTGATTTATCAATTGATTTTTTTTTTCCTCCTCGGCTATGAATAACCATCGTTAATTATTGATGTGCTGACGTTAGTGATCCATTTGAATATTGTATGTGATGCAGACCTCTTTCTTCAGGCTGCCTGGCTCCCTTCTAATCTTTTTTAAGATGCTTCCTTCACAATTTTTTTCATAATCTTTCTCTCTCTCACACACACTCACATGCTTGCACACACATAAACACACAAATAGGTTGATTGTAAGAAAAAAGACATGGAGACAAAGCAACACAGGATGAAGGATATATGGGGAAAAAAGTGAGACAAAAGGGCATTAATGGAGCTCTGATGTCGCAGTTGGCATGCAGAGGTGTGTCGGCCAATCAGATTGCAGCACCTGAATGTTGGGAGGGGCACAAAGGTCCATTCACAAAGCTAGGAGCAGCCCAAATAAAGCAGTGAGGTAGGAGCAGAATTCCCTCTGCTGCAGTCGATTCCAAAACAGCACACAGCCAACGCACACATAAACACCCACAGCTGTGCTGCAACTGCTCGTCGCTCACATCTCAGTTTCCATCAGTATCATATGTCTCCTGCAAGAGTGTGAGTATTTTTGGATGCAAAATGCAAAACATCTCATGTCTATGCACTATAAATAATATCAACGATAGCTAGGAGACATTTTATCCCTGATTGCATCAGCAGAATATCACAAAAACATCCTGCATGCACATATCAGAAAAAAGCACATGCATGTTTTTATTTTATCTTTTTATATGCGTATATATTCGCATGTGCTTTTTTATATTAAGATTCACAATGCACCTATAAAGGTGACTTTTTGGGTTCCTGAAAACACAACAACTTTAGACTTTCTAACTTTAGTGTTGAACAGAAATAAAGTCTGGTAGCCGAATTTAGCATCAGGATTTGTTACCAAGGACTGACGTAGCCAGCTGTTGCTGTGTCGTCACAATCTGTTCAGCTGGAAAGGGGAGAGATTTGTAGTTCACAGGCAACAGCCTTAAAAAAAAGAAAAGAAAAGAAAAAAACAGGAAAGAAAAAAAAAACTGCCTGGCACTTACTGTTCCCCGTTTTCTCTCCTCAGCTTGATATAAACACTCCCAAACTATTCCAGGTTTTAAGTTGCCACCAAAATATATATTTAACTGAATAAAAATAGCAGTCTAGTTTAAAATTCAGTGTGTATTGCGTAGGTTGTGTCTCGGATAAGCACAGTAAAGACGCACACTGTCTTTTTATACACAGTGGGGACCGTATGTGTCAGATTCTTTTTCTGGTATATGAATGGAGCATGGTTTCTTCCTGCAACTTTTTTTTTCTTAAAAAAGATGAATGAGTGTGTCTATGTCTGTCTGTGTGTGTGTGTGTGTGTGTGTGTGTGTGTGTGTGTGTGTGTGTGTGTGTGTGTGTGTGTGTGTGTGTGTGTGTGTGTCATAAACTGATTTACAGTATGGCACCATGATGCCCATTAAGTTGTGTCTTTACATAACTCTTCAACTGCTGTTTGACGTCAGTGTTTGTTTATCCCCAAAGAGCATTCAGGGCCAGAGTGGGTCAATGATACTAAAAGTAGGAAGAGGAAAGAGAAAGAGTGCAGGATGTGGGGGGAAAGAGAGAGAGAGAGAGAGAGAGAGAGAGAGAGAGAGAGAGAGAGAGAGAGAGAGAGAGAGAATGAAAACAAGTGCGGTTTCTTCAGGAGCCAGACTGAAAAGGTGACGAATATCAAGTCTGTCAGCACTCCGCAGCCTCTGACATACGGCCAATAGTGCCTATCTGAATAATTGATCAGGTGAAACGTTAGGCGGAGATGTTGCATGGTCAGCTCTCTTCACAGCAGGTGAATGAGAAAGAGAGAGAGAGAGAGAGAGAGAGAGAGAGAGAGAGAGAGAGAGAGAGAGAGAGAGAGAGAGAGAGAGAGAGAGAGAGAGAGAGAGAGAGAGAGAGAGAGAGAGAGAGAGAGAGAAAGATTTTCACCTCTTCAACCCCAACAAACCCCAAATATTCCATCTAAATATATTGCATTTACAATTTCAAGACTTTTCCTATGAAATTTAGACCACAATAAAAGAAGACAATGTCTAACAATAAACCAAACTCAGGACTAATAAAATTTCGATCTTCAATATGTGGTTTATACTGGTTCAGATTCTGGTGCTCTGAAGTCTATCCAAGGAATATGGCAGTGGTGGATGAAGTACACAAACCATGTACTTGAGTTAAAGTAGAGATACACTCAGTAAAGTATTACTCCAGTAAAAGTGCTCCCTTTAAACTTTCAATTAAGTAAAATATAAAAGTAAATGATCCTATTATCATTTTTTTTCATAAGACTCTTTCTTAATTAACTCAGTTTATGTGAAAAGACTCTAATGGTACTCTCAACACACCAGTCTATTAATTGAATCATATTAATGAGTCAAACCTCTTTCGGCTTCTCCCGTTAGGGGTCGCCACAGCGGATCAACCGCATGTTTGATTTGGCACGTTTTTACGCTGGATGCCCTTCCTAATGCAACCCTCCCCATTTATCCAGGCTTGGGACCGGCACTGAGAGTGCATTGGCTTGTGCAACCCTAATGGCTGGGGTCGGTTCCCTGACCGGGAATCGAACCCGGTCCGCAGCGGTGAGAGCGCCGTATCCTAACCACTAGACCACCAGGGACCAAACACTGATTGATATCTATTAAAAGACAGTAATAGATAAAAGTTATTTTCAACTACTTCACAGAAATCATGCAAATGAGGCCACAGGTGTTGTGTTAAGTAAGAGTCAGGATTTTAACTTCCACCATTTGTTCCTCTTAAAATGTTGTGCATGCTGTTAAACTGATGCTGAACTGTTTTTCATGTTAAGTGGATACCACCAAACTGCGATCAAACCAAGTTTAAACTTGCTGCGAACCTGACCAGTTACATTATTTTATCCACTCATAAAAAAAAAAGAAATGACTTTTGACTTGGATTGATGTTCACAAAATGTAGGTGAGTAAAAAGTATGATATTTGACATTGAAATGTAGTGAAGTGGAAGTAAAATTTTCCCCAAATGGAAATACTTTAGTAAAGTAGAGATACGTGAAAAAGCCCAATAATTACAATAACGAATTTACTTTACTGTTCACCACTGAGATAGGTGCGGATCATGCTGCTTTTCCACCAAGACAATTCCAGTGTCTGTTCCTAGCCTGTGCCAGCTAATAAACCGTTCCACTTGTTTCCACCAAAATGTTTAGGAACCCCCAGGTTCCCCAGAACTGGTTACATTAGGGGTGGATGTGATGCAGGGACAGGGGAGAGTAACACTGTTTTATAACAAACACTATGTTGGTTGCCAGTTACCACACTGATATATCTAACTATTGCAACAGACAAAAGACACAAAATGTCTTGAAAAAGTAGTTCAGCAGAGTCTATAAAGGAAGCATGCATGCTATGGTCTTTAATGGAGATCCAAGACAAATTAGGGACCCAATCAGGAAACTGAGTAAATCTTAAACAAGCTTAAGAAGTCGTCTTATGTCAGTTTTAGGAAGAAGGGAAGGTGGTAGTTTTTTGGATAAAGCATTGAACTTTGGATCTTGAACGTAAAGTATGGAAAGAATGAAGGCAGCAAGGAAGTAAGGAACAAAGAAAGGAAGGAAGGACAGAGGGAGAGAAGGAAGGAATGAAGGAAGGAAGGAATGAAGGAAGGAAGGAAGGAAGGAAGGAAGGAAGGAAGGAAGGAAGGAAGGAAGGAAGGAAGGAAGGAAGGAAGGAGAAAATATTAATTTCTTTATACAATGCTTGCAAAAAGAAGAAAGAAAGAAAGAAAGAAAGAAAGAAAGAAAGAAAGAAAGAAAGAAAAAGAAAGAAAGAAAGAAAGAAAGAAAGAAAGAAAGAAAGAAAGAAAGAAAGAAAGAAAGAAAGAAAGAAAGAAAAGAAAGGAAGCATGTTTAAAACACGCACTGATATATGAGCTATTTAACAAATGGGTCATATAATAAATAATGCACGCTTAACGTCAATAATTCCATAAAGCATCTAGTGCAGTCTATTATAATTATAATATATGCAGTTGAATATGTAATTGTGTCATATTGCTATTCATGTTTTAGCAATTTACTGCATAATTTTTATTGACTGTACTTTATATTTCTACATTGTTTTCTACATACAACAGATTACACTGTAAACTTTCCAACACAAGACACAATAAGAATGATACAGAATCTGAATTTGAAAATAACTAGACCAGTCTATATTTCCGAACACTAGGAAAGAGTGAGCTTCAACCCGAATGGTGTGAAATTCTACCCCTGTGAAGTGTGGTGTTGATTATCGGTGCTTAAAAAACCTCTACAGGCAGCCATGATCACACTCTTTCTCTTTTTATTTCTTATAATCGCATTCATGCTGTCTGGCTGCTCAGGTAATAATGTGAAATGTACCACAGACTATAGAGAAAATACGACCTGGCCAGCTGATTTTACAACAGCACGTTTTCTCCAGTGCAGCCAGAAATGACTCTCATCAACCATTATTGAGTGGAAGATTTGAATATAAAAAAAAAAACACAGGGTCTTGTGTACACATGTACATGCACCAATTAATTTTTCTAGCCTACCCGGGTCCTGTTTCAAACACCACTGCTGGGCTAAGAGGAGAGTGTTTATAAAGCTAATTGCTGCATCCAATTGCGTATGATCAGTATTATTGCATTCAGGGGAAGCAAAACTCTTCAACTGCCTCTTCAACACAGTATTAGACAACACATTTCTTGAATGATTTGACTTGAGAAAATGATTCAGTCAGCAATTAGTCCAGCAATTACGCCTAGATCAACAGACTGTGTTCATGTTTGTGCTTTGTATGAAATTAAGCTATTCAGGTTCTTTTTACACTAGCTGTATTTTTTGGTTGCTGTTTGTTTTGTTTTTGTATTTGCACAGTACAATTTACCAGCAACTTTGAGGACCTTACAGCATTAGGCCACATACCCCTGGTAAGCTTTGTTTGGAATTACGAACAAAAAGGGAATATAAAAGGTAGGAAGAAGGAAATTGTAACTGCTGTCTGATTATTCAAATCCTGCAGTCATTAAAGTGTTAATCTACTAGTGAAGCTGTGGATTGTTAATGTTACACAAGCACTAAGGTAACAGTACTAATGTTAAACTGCCACCAATTGCTGGAAGTAGCAAGCCTACTGTAAATATGTTCAAAATAGGTATGACAATTTGCTAATTAATTATTTCTTGATTAAAATACACAATGCTTGCAAAGAGAAGGAAGGAAAGAAGAAGAGAAGGACTGGGGAAGAAAGGGAAGGATGGAAAGAGGAAGGGGATAAAGGACTGAGGAAGGAAGGAATGCTTGCAAAGAGAAGGAAAGAAGGAAGGACCAAAGGAGAGAAGGAAGGAAGGAAGGAAGGAAGGAAGGAAGGAAGGAAGGAAGGAAGGAAGGAAGGAAGGGAATAAGGGAGTGCAAGAGTGTGGGAGGGAGGAAAGGAAGAAAGGAAGGAATGAAAGAGGGAAAGAGGGAAAGAAGGAAGGAATGACAGAGGGAGGAAAGGAACAAATGAAGGAATGACACAGGGAGAGAGGGAGGGAATACCAGGAAAGGTCCAGAGACACTTTCATCTTTGGAAAGAGTGGTCTGCGGCTCACATCCACTGAGGTGTAGTAAGATACACATTGTATATGAAAGCTATACAAACTGATTTTATTAATTTCTCAGTGATTGAGAGTTGAGTGTGAACTGCACAATCATCGCCAGTAGCAGAGATTTTCAGGTGAACAAGGCTGCATGCAGACACGGGCCATCAGTATCAACATCAGCAGCAACAGTAAGAAAAAACAGCAAGGCAAATGTCTAATTCTAAGCTGTATTCCTCCTAACCAAAGAGACCACAGTCCTGTTGCCTTCTTGATTTCTATTGATTCACAAGACCATAGCTTGTCAAATCAAAGGTCAAAGTTCACCTGGATAAAATCGGTGGGAAATGAAATGAACCATTCCCAGAAGCAAGTGCAGGTCTTTCATGTCACAAAGCCTTTCCCCTTCACTGAATCAGCTTTAAGGTTGTGTGCTTTCTCTGACCGTTAAGCTGGAAACCTCCTTTGCAGGAGATGAAGACATTTTTTTTACAATTGGCATCAGCTGACATAATAGAACACCAATTCTGATGTCATGTGACTAAGATGCTTGCTTGACATCAGGTCATGATAAACAACAATACAGCACAATGACAGTATTCTTTGCAGCTGAATGTACATGTGGTGTCAAAATGGTGGTGATGTGCCTTAATAAGCCAAATCACAGTTAATGACAAACAAATAAATAAATGAAATGTGAGAAGACTCTCTGTATTGTGTACCAAACATATACTGATATGAAAACCAGATTGTTATAACATTAAAATGTACTATACCTGTGACTTGAATACATATGGAATGGCAAAGTTAAATATATGGTTCTGATGTTATGCATGTGATGTGATCACCTTGACAGCTGACTCTGATTTAAATAAATGGTTTTTTTTTTTTTTTGCCCTTTCATACTATAAACCTAATAGCTAAATGTTATTGAAGTGTTAGCAAGGAAGCTAGCTCAAAAAGAAATTCACTGAGAAAATGTTCATTTGTGGATTAAGTATTTAGTGGATTATTTATTGTATGTGCTTGATAATGCCTATATATCTTGCTTGGCAAGATGACCAAGCTTTGTGTAAAAGGCTCATAGCGTCACATGGTGAGTAGCTCTATTAAGTGGAGCCTTATCTATGGCCCTATAATGGCCTGGTCACTTTGCTGAGGGATAAAAAAATGTGTGTGTATAATCATGTATATATGTATATACAGATCTTGCCAGAAAACATCAGCTCCCTTGCAATTCTGTCAATAAATGCAACACTTCTCTCAGAAAATTGTTTCAATTGCAAATGTTTTAATATTCATGTGCTTATTGTTTTTGTTTGCACTGCAGCAACACAAAAAAAAAACAAAGAAGAAAAGTCAAACTTGATAAGATTTCACAGAGAACAAAAATGGACTGGACAAGATTATTGGCACCTTGTCAAAATTAGAAATAGAAATAATTAGAATTAGAAATAATTGATTTCCAAGCATGTGATGATCCTGTAATTTGTATTTAGACACACCTGTGGCAAGTAACAGGTGTGGGCAATATAGTAATTACACTTGCAACCAGGGGTCGGTCACCGTAGCCATAAAGTAGGTCCGACACTAGTGATGTCGGGAACGGAAGCTTATGTAGGCGAAGCCGTTACGAGAGACAGGTGTCTGTAGTTAATCATACCCGGGAGTGGCAGAGAGAGCGGCAGCATGACAGCCACCGAGGGGGGCAAGGCAGGTGTATCCCTGACAATGGGAAGCGATTGATTTCAGTTATTTTTTAAGTTAAGGGTGCCAATAATTTTGTCCAGTGCATTTTTCTGGGTTCTGTGTGGAATTGTATCAGATTAGATTTTTCTTCTCTGTTTTTTGTGTGTGTGTGTGTGTGTGTGTGTGTGTGTGTGTGTGTGTGTGTGTGTGTGTGTGTGTGTGTGTGTGTGTTGTTCCATTGCAAACAAAAAAACATTTGCAACTGCAACAATTTTCTGAGAGAAGGGTTGCATTTTCTGACAGAATTGCAAGGGTGCCGATATTTTTGGCCATGACTGTGTGTGTATATATATATATATATATATATATATATATATATATATATATATATATATATATATATATATATATATACACAAGTTTATATATATTCAAGTTTTAGAATTAGGGACATACAACCTCTGATAAACAAACACACATGGCATATTACATGGTCTTATTATAATTTTTTTTTTTACCAAAATCAAGCAGAAATGGAGAAACAACATGTGAAAAACTATTTACACCTTATGATTTGGTAGCTTGGAGAACTACATTTTGCAGCAATATAAAGTCATTGTGTTCTGTATGACTTTAACAGTCTCTCACATCGTTGCTGAATGTTGCCGCATGTTATTACGTTTTGCGGTCATTTGATTATGCACAGTTCTCTTAAGGTTCTGCTACAGCATTACATTCAGGTGGAGATCTGGACATTGACTAGGACTTTGCAACACCTTAATTCTGTCTTTCACTTTTTTCTTTTGGCAACCCAAACAAACCATACTTGTTCAGTCTTTTTATAATAGTACTGTGATGAACGTTCACATGTAACATGTCGATAGAAGGCCAGTAGAGTCTGAGTTGTTTAGGATTTTTGCAATTTCTCTGAGCATTGCATGGCCTGACCTTGGGGTGAATTTCCTGGGATGTCCACTCTTGGGAGGATTGGCCACTGCCTTAAATGTCTTCAAATTGTGAATAATCTTCCTTAATTTAGAATATTGAGCTTCATATTGTTTAAAAAAATGACATTATACGCCTTCCCAGATGTGCAGCAACAATTGCTTATCAGATCATGGCAGATATCTTTTCTCCCTCTCACTGTGTTAACACATACCTGAATACTCCAGACCAGCAAACTGATCATTCTTAGGCTATATGATGTAGGTGACGTGAGGAGGCCTGGGGTGCAGTCAGTGTTCCAATTCATCCCAAAGGTGTTTAGTAGAGTTGAGATCAGACCTCTATAGCAGACTACTCAAGATCTTCCACTCTAAACCATGTATATCGTATCTTCATAGAGCTCACTTTGTGCACAGGTGCATTGACATGCTGGAACAGGTTTGGGTTTCCAAGTTCATGTGAACACAAAATTTGTTTATACAGCATCCAAAGACTTAATATTCAATTGTGTGCCTCCAACTTTGTGGTAACAGTTTTGGAGAAGAACCACATATGGCAGGAAAGGTCAGGTGGCACAATACTTTTGTCCATATAGTGTATATAAATAAATTCAAATCAAATCAATATTTGGTGTCAATTCAACATCACTTCAGCTATATTTGTAGGCAGCTTTTGAAGGAACTTGGCAGGTAGGTTGTTCCAACAACCTTGGAGAACTAACCACAGAGCTTTTGTGGATGTAAGCTGCCTCAAATCCTTTTGTCTCTTCATGTTATCTCAGACAGACTCAATGATCATGACTCCGTGGTGACCAAAACTTCTTCCATGAAGACCACATCTGGTTGACTTCTCCAGACAGTAGATGGGTGTACTTGAGTCCAACTGGTTTCTGCCAGTTATTTGCTGATGTCACTGCTGGACATTTTCCTATGATGAAGGGAAGTAAGCATGATGTATCTTTCATCTGCTACATTAAGTTTCCTTGGGCAACCACTTCTTCTACAATCCTCAACCTTGCCTAATATACTTTATGCTTTATTATGCATTACATTAAAGTTTATTACAATGTTTATAATTTACACTGAACATAAATACAGGTTTTCTCATTCATCAGAAAGTTTTACTAAATACATTAAAATGCTAACAAGAGACAGGACAGTGACATGGAAGACAAACTAGTAATCTGTTTCTAAAGGGCAAATTGTCATGAAAAGTAGGAAAAACCTGACTAATCCTCTGTCTCAATCCTTTCCCCTGTCCCCAACCTGTTTGTCATTTCTTATTGATAATCAGCTAATCAGCATCTCCTGGGCTAAGCTATTGTGGGAGACATTCTGGGTTTTATAATAAAGTTATGAGGCATCTTCTTTCTCTAAAAGATTCTGACAATGTTAACATTTAAATTAATACAGGCTGACTCATACCCCCTCACACACACACACACACACACACACACACACACACACACACACACACACACACCCCACCAAACCCCACCTTTCCCTTCCATCCAAAGTGTGCCTAATGAGCTCAGTGTCTCAACCAAGTCACTTTTCTGATGAAACAATCGCTTAATTGTTGGCCAAATAGCTTCATTCACATTATGTTCAGCGGAGGCGTCGGGATGGTTTATAATTCCGCTGTGCGATGTAAGGAAACAAGTTAGCCACGGGCTAGCGATGACGCAAACTGCCAGACCTGAGGGCACACTAACGGGTTTCGCCTTTCTCAATAATGAAGAATTATTGCAACCTTCAGAAAGTTCATCTACAGTTTTATGGCAAATGCGGATAATACGTGTCCTCTTTATTTACCACGCACCATGGAGGGCGCAGCACACTAAGGCATTGATAACAGAGAAAGATTACAGTGACACACTGACCAGTACCAACGCTCTATTCAATCCGTGTTTTGATGAAAAGCCAAAGCGCACGATAAAATGAATTATCCACAGCAATTTCCTGCATCCTTCCTTCCACTGCCTTGTCTGTTTCCCAGTTTAAATTCTTCTATTGGCTGGATAGCGAGATCTTTGTGGGCAGGGCTTATGTAGATATTTGTTCTTGTTTTTTGCAGAAGGCAAAACAAAAGGGTATCACTTACCACAAGGAGAGTGTTATTAGGGCCACATGCATAAACCCGTTATGACAAACTGAGAAAAAAAAGTCTCCAGACAAATAAAAAGTACAAAATGTAAATCTTAAGAATACAAAAATACTTAAGATACAACAAAAAAATACAACGAAAAATACTATAAACACATAATATGGTAACAGCACATTTCAAGTGTTCCTCTCTTGAAATATCATAAGCGCTTCATTGAATCTGACATAAGCCTATGCCAACATTTATAACATTTTTATTGGTGTCGGTAGGCATGTTAATTCTTATGTCAAACATAATTCATTCTCACATAATTTCACATATTCGCGTTCATTTGAAATGACGAGTGCAAACAATCAAAAACTTTAAAAATTAAAAAATTAAAAAATAAAATCAATTCACAAACACAACATACACAACTATATCATAGGTTTTCATAAAACACCACATAATAAATTAGGCCTACTTTATTGTTGTAGCAAGCACATGTAGCAAAGTCATTGCACTTCCATGCAAAACAAAAACAAAAAAATACCAATACACACACACACACACAAACACTGTGTTAAAGTTAGTTTAACTTTAATGCCGTTAAAGTCAAACTGACTTTTAATTTTACATTTTACATGAGGACAAGAGAATACATACAATACCCTGTTATAGTAGTGTTAAATCCTTTTATGTTTTCATCTTGATATTTTCATCAAGTGCTGTGAAGATTTGACTGCGTTCTATTTAAACATGTCACCTTTGTTAAAATTTTTGTCTTATTTTATCTTATATCAAAACAAAGATGGCAAAAGTACACACATCCTTTACTTAAGTAGAAGTACAGATACTCATGTTTTAAAGACTAAACTTTAATACTTTAAAGGCAAAAGTTTAAATACTGACTACACTTTTCTTTCAAGTTAAAGTAAAGAAGTTTGGTTTCTGATATGTATTTAAGTAAAAACTAGCTATTATTACTACCCGTTTTAGTGTCACGCTGGTAACTGGATGTCACATAATATTGAAATAATTATACTGTCAATCAATTACCATATTTAATCATGAATAATTACATGATTGTGAAGTTAACTTGTGATTAATCACAACTTAATCGCACATTTTTATCTGTTTTAAATGTACCTTAAATGTATTTTTTACGTTTTAATACACTAACTGAAACAGATGTTAGAAATATATTAATTTCACTTAAAATCCCTCCCTTCGCTATTAATTATTTTATATTGATTCAATTATTTACATTACATCCTGAAATTATTCTTTTACTAAGAATTTCTTTTGAGATTTTGTGTTTCTATAGTTATATGTTCATTTTTTAGTGGTTTTTTTTGTTGTTAATTGGTAATTATTGTACGTGGCTCCTTTAAGAATTACGTTCTGGTTCCAGTTGCTTTTCCTCAGTGGCGTTTATTATTATTTTTATATCTGAAAAGAAAGGACGTCGTGAATAAATGTGTGTTGCGTTGAATTTTTTTATTTCGCCTCTTTAATATTTATTTATTAATATTTTTTTATATAAATTGTCAAAAAGCAAGGTGTGCTGCAGTTAACCGATCGACAATGAAATTGCTGCCGTTACAATGAATTTGCATTAACGAGTTGTTAAGGTGTTAAATTTGACCGTCCTACAAAAGAATACCTATTGAATTACCTAATGAATGTATCCCGGGCTGAAAATCCACCATAGAGAACACAATCAGAGAAAAGTTGATGGTTACCAGGAATGTGTCTGCTTCAGTCATGTTTACATCTCTGACTCCCTCTGTCTCATCTACGTTAGCTATACTTCTTGTTGCCTTCTGCCGTGCTCATTGTTAGCTTTGTAAACTAGCTTACATCTGTGGTGCATGATAACCAGGAAAAGATACAACAGTGGTAGGTTGAAAAACTGCACAATGACAAGAAATAGGTTGATTGGCTGAAAATGGCACGCAATGAGAAGAAGAAATATCGATCATGTCACCAAATAGATTAAAATTAAAGTAACAAGCCTGGTGTGAAAATGTAAAAAGTAGAAAGTACAAATATTTGTGTAAAAAATTTATGAGAGAAAGTAAAAAGTAAATGAGATAAAGTATCTACTTCAGTACAGTAATTAAGTATTTGTACTTCATTACTTCCCACCTCTGTATAAGACACTACATTACATTTAGCAGACACCCTTATCCAGAGCGAATTAAAATTGAGCAGTTAGGTCCTTGCTCATGAGCCCAGCAGTAGCAGCTTAATGGTGCTGGGATTTGAACCTATGACCTTTCAATCCAGAATCCAATGCCTTAACCATTTAGCTACCTTCCATTCCATCACACTATGTGAAAGAGCAGGTCACATCACCACAATGACGTACTAGAAAGCTACTGCACTACAATGTTAACCTATTGATCTATCTAATATTATTCATATGATTCTAATCTGAGTCAGCATATAAAGTATTAAGTATAATCTACTTCACCCCTCTGGTGTTCCATCAACCTGACATCAAATTACGAATTAAATTTGGAAAAAGCAGCTATTAGGAAAAAGAAACAGCTAATATGTCACTTGTCAAGAAGTGCTTATGTAGATTTCCTTTAGAGAATTATTAGCAATCCAAACTATGTGACAGGTCTTATCAGGTCTGGCCACGTCATTCAAATCTGATACACACTATAAGTGTCAGATGCACCACACACGTACTGTTGCTGGTAAGAAGTTAGTGACTGAACATAACTCAGAATCTGCCTGAAGTGTTATAACTTGCCCAGAAGAGGAAGTTGAGTTGGTGAGGATGGTTTTTTTGTGAAACGTGTTGTGTAGAAGCAGTGCCTCAAAAGCAGGCTGAATGCATTTCATTTGGCTTTTAGCATGAACGGATGACACCACCAGCTGTGAAGCAACAGGTGGCCGATGAACAATTAAAATGTGATTGGTAAGGATGTATGAGTCACGTCTCTAAACCGAACTCGAAGAAACTTAATCCTAGCTTTTATTTCCCCCTGTTCCTAGTTCTTCTTACAAATAATAATTTGAATAATAATTATCATCATCATCATCATCATCAATCTTCATTATCATAATAATAATAATAATAAAATCATTTATGATATTTTATTATTATTATTATTATTATTATTATTAATATTAATGATATTATTATTATTATTAATATTATTAATGTTATTTATATTGACAGAAATTCTTCAAGGTCTTTAAAAAAACATTTTCGTAAACATCATGCATAATGATGGTACATTTTAAGATGATTTATGTCTAATGATCACAGGTGAGATTTATTATGCATTCACAGTAAAAGAAAAAAAAAAAGAGATTTGATACCAATTTATATTTTCTCGATGATATTGGCTCCAATGCCAGAATCAAGCATTAGATTTCTACATTCCTAAAAACTGTAAATGAATTAATACTGGTAAATGGACTGATACTGGTTCATTATTGCATTTTATTTTTGCAAAAAAAATAACACATTTTATAAAACAATGCAATGTGATGTATGCCTGGTGTACGAGCAGACGGCACTAAATGACAGTGATGTAAATGTAATTAAAGATCAGTGATCGTTAGCAGTCAAAGCAAAGAAGCAAATTAGGCCTAAAAATGATCACAATTAAAGAGAAATCCAGAGGAAGTTCTACAGCATTTTTCTATAAATAATCCGATAAAACAATAAAGTGTTTAAACAGTATCTTAAACACAGAGTGTAAGGAGGCAAATGTGTGAATGTGTGTGTGTGCAGATGAGGTGTAACAGGTGAGAGAGAGAGCAATTCATACCAGCGAATATTGAGCACTGAGAGATGCACTTTGCTCTTACAGTTTGTTCATGAGTCCAAATGCAATCATTTTAATGACCGTTCTTATTAATACTAGTTTTCTTTATAGGTCAATCGTACTCATGGTATCGATTAAAGATAAAAAATGTTAAAAAAAAAAAAAAAAAAAATTATCAGTTTAAAAGCGAATAACGAATAATTATCGAACTTACGCCCTCTGCATAATTACAAAATATACATTTATGAATGAAATTAGCTGAATTTGCATTCCTTGCTTCTTTTTTTTTCTTATGCCTCAAGCTCTATCGCTTTAAGGAGACTCTGGAGAGGCACAATGCCAAGGTTGTTATTTATATTTATTTTGTTTGTGCAGCATTTCTCCCATCACGCTTTTATCTTTTCCACTCTCGCCTTCCTGTTTAGCAGAAAAAGGTTGAATGAGCCATTCAGCAAGCTGGGCCAGCTTTATTGAGATACCTATTTGTGAGTAATAGCCTCTGTCGCTGGGGCAAGAGCCCCTGCACACAATGCTGACAGGATCATTGAGCCGTTGGGGCAATTTGTCCCACGACACATCACTTTTATCAGAAGATTGCTGCTGCAGAGAGAGAGAGAGAGAGAGAGAGAGAGAGAGAGAGAGAGAGAGAGAGAGACACAGGCTGTAATCTGTAATAGTCTGCTTTCACATAAAGCTTTGCAAGAGGAGTGCAGGCCGGAGCCGCCACAATAGCATGTCTACTGTAGCACAACGCTGCTTTGAATTTAACGCAATAAAAAATTATTCGGAGCTTCAATATACTCATTTAAGAGTCCATGAAATGTAATTAAACCCAAAAACAACCCTTGCTAATTGCTAGTTAATTAGCATACCTAAAGTCTGAGTCTAGCAACAGTTAGCAACTATGATGCCAAGCACAACCATGCCACTTTTTAGTGTCTTGTTTTTTTAAATGTTTTTTTATGTTCTTGTTAAGCTCGCTTAATTCAGAAATGGAGATCCTGCCCCCTTTTGAAACATTCTTCCCTTGAGGACAGAATGATGACTTTTGATGATGTATTTCTGTCATCTGTTTTTTGATATTTTGGCTAAAAATATAAAAAAAAATATTTGGGATGAAAACAGCACGCAATGAGAAGAAAAAAATATTGATCATGTCGCCAAATAGATTAAAACTAAAGTAATGAGCCTGTTTTGAAAATGTAAGATGTATAAATATTTGTGTAATTTTAAAGTAAAAAGTTGTCTGAAAAATAAATAGTGAAGTACAGATACAGAAAAATCTACTTAAGTATAGTAACTAAATACTTCATTGTAACTAAATACTGTACTTCATTACTTCCTGCCTCTGGGATGAAGTACATTGTTCCTGTACCTGAGTAACAGAAGAAATCAACTGCTTAAATATTACCCCAGTTGAAGTAAAAGTACTGCTTCATGCCCTTCCTAACGCAACCCTCCCCATTTATCTGGGCTTGGGACCGGCACTAAGAGTGGCTGGGGTTGGTTCCCTGACTGGGGATCGAACCCGGGCCGCAGCGGTGAGAGCGCCGCATCCCAACCACTAGACCACCAGGGAACCTAGAAATGTTCTGGAGTAAAAAGTCAAATATTACTCATTATTATTATGCATTAAAGAAATGAAAGTTTCACAAATTGAAAATACTCTGAAGACTAATTAAGTGCAGTAATGAAGTGAAAATAACACATTATCTTATATGTAAGAACACTATATGGACAAAGGTAGATAGACACCTGACAGTCATATGTGCCTCTTCCCAAACTGTAACCACAAAGTTGGAGGCACCCAATCATATTTAATGTCTTTGGAAGTGGTAGCATGAAATTTTCCCTTCAATTGAACTAGGAGACCAAACCTGTTCCAGCATGACAATGCCCCTGTGCACAAAGCCAGCTCCATGATAATATGGTTTACATGGGAAGATTTTGAGTTCCTGCCGGTAACGCTCTAACCTCAACCTTAATAAACATCTCTGGGATAAATAGGAAATCTGACAGTAATTTCCACTCACACCCTACATCAGTACGTGAGTTTACTAATGCACTTGTAGCTGAATGAGCACAAATCTCCACATGCACACTCCAAGATCTAGTGGTACAGAGGTTATTATAACAGTAAATGGGAACAGGAATGGGATGTTTAAAAGCACATAAAAGTCTTATGGACAGACGTCCACAGTTTTTTTCTATGTATACTGTGTGTAGGGTTTAGGATTGACAAGTAGTTGTGCTACTAGCTTTATTAGTATTTTTAGCTGTGCAAACTGTTAGCATCTAATAGCTTTTTAAATAAGTGATTAAAATATCTAACTACAGCTGACCTCAACTATAGTTTTAGCTTAATTCTTAGTGTCAGCTAATATGATGCAAGCATTGATGATGTGCATTATAATTATTATTATTGTTGTTGTTGTTGTTGTTGTTGTTATTATTATTACTTTTCACATTTCAACAAATGCATAAACGTAGCTTTTGAATGCACTCGTTCTCATTTGATTTCTCTATATTTCCATCTTCATGTTCGCCAAATGAATACAGATTTCCTGTGAGAGTAGGAACCAAGAGGCAGAACAAAATCTTGCAGAACTCAGCCAGATGGCAGCCCTAATGACCAGTTGGCAAAGCCTCCTTACCTCTCCCACCCACATCATCCTTCCTCTATCCCTTCTTCGCTTCTCCTTATTAGTCATTAATGTCTTACAATAACACAGTTCAATAGCACTAAATCGGAAAGGATGAAAAAAAAAAAAACTTAAAGTATAACGATTATATTTTTACATCCATGTTGCAGCGGATGTAAAAAATAAATAAACAGATAAATTAAACAAATCCATATGGCCGCCATGTTTTGTCAACTACATAAGCAGGTTGAAAAGAAAGCACAGCTCGGCTTTAAAGAGCCCAACACTGCACTAATACATAGAATAATATGTTGCCTGTGTGTGTGTGTGTGTGTGTGTGTGTGTGTGTGTGTGTGTGTGTGTGTGTGTGTGTGTGTGTGTGTGTGTGTGTGTATTCGAGCCGAAACCACATTATTAAAGTAGTGATGGAGAGGGAATAAATATATACACACACACACACACACACACACACACACACACACACACACACACACACACACACAGATGCAGAAGAATGTCTGAGTGAAAAAGAGATAGAGCAGCAAGGCCACAGCCCTGCCTCTGACTCAGCTTTGCTCTCAAGGGACCCCCATACTGACGTCACACACGGCTCTGCTGCATGGCAGCATGAGCCTCAGAACTACGCACGTACACAGATACACACAAATGCGTCCACAGACACACACACTCGAATACACACACACACACCTCCGCAAGGGCACTTGCATGGATTAAGTTCACCATTCCTTATTTGCACAGTTATAATTACACTTGTTCAGCCTGCACCCTGCTTCATTTAAGACTAATATGCAAATGAGTGACCAGAGTTCAGATCGTGATGGCAGAGTCAGGGCAGGATTATGCACAGGCTCAGAATCTTTAAAGGTTGTGTTTTGGACCAACCATCATGCAAATATCACATATATTTCACACGTATTTTTTAAATATGTGATAATTATGTAAATCATATGCAATCACAATTGAAATAACGTGACGTGCATTTTGGGATTTTGCTGTCAAAAAGCCCGGCTCAAGACTACAGCACGTTTTTTTTGGCATAGTTGATTGACATAGAACGAAAATAACTAAGTCTGAACTTGCTCTTAATATGATCTGATCTGATGCTACACTGGTATAAGAGAGTGATTGCAAATTATTGAAATATCCTTGTTCTTTTTGTTGTATATTTTGTTCTTGCTTTCTGAATCCGAATCTGAAATAGCAATGTAAATCCATATACACATGCCATCGTGTGAAAAAAGTAAAATTTGTGTGAGAAAATCGCATCTGGAAAATGAAAAAACCTCATGCTCTCCATGTGAAAATCTAATGTGAAAATAGATGAATCTGTTCTTGGTGTGAAAAAACACACCCCCTACATGTGAAAAGCCCATCCCAGGTTTCTACCACATGCATATTCATGTGTGACATTTTCTGCAAGCGAACTGAATTTGGGATAATACTGAAGCTTATTATTACTTAAAAACTTTAATACTTAAAACTTTAATACTTAAATACTTAAATATAATAAGTCCTGCTTAATAACAATAAAAAGGTGCTGGGATTCCCCTCTTCAGATAATAGTTACTATACATCAACCCTGCTCACTTACAAGTATAAATTTGCATAGCTACAGCACCAAAGGCAGCGATGTCCATCACCTGGCTTCCTTCTGCATTCACGTTCTCCTCCATTAACCAGGCTCACATTAATATTCCTCAACCTCCGCTAGATCATTTAGAAGCAAAATGGCTGGCCATGACAGGTAAACAGTGTGATAATGAGGCAGAGAAACATTAGTGTTCACTATGCTTGATTAAAGCGCTGGGCGATCCACTGACTAAAGTGTTCGGCTCCACACTCTGTCTGACCCTTTAGCCTGTTCCACTCTCATTAAAGTGCACTCAGTAGCTCTGTGCTCTGGAGATCACTGCAAGGAAATCTCTAAAGACTCTGATTTTTATCACTATCAGCCAAAGTGTTATCAGTTACACATAATGTTAGAACTGATAGTGTTTTACAGCTTAAAAGCAGATTAAAAGCCGCGAGTGAAATGCATTGTTATTGATGGAAATAAATAAATAATACATTATCCCAGAAAGCAATTTTCAGTTTTTACTGTGTAGTTCTGCTTCAGTCGCATTCTCAACATTAACCTGTTAGCTTTTACCCCCGATTCACAGCTGAAAATTACCTACCTGTGTTGTGTTGTTGGTGTTGTGTTGTGTTGTGTTGTGCTATTCTATGGTATGGTATGGTATGCTATGCTATGCTATGCTATGCTATTGTATGGTATGGTATGGTATGGTATAGTATCGTATGGTATGGTCTGGTAAGGTATGGTATGGTATGGTATGGTATTGTATGGTCTGGTCTGGTAAGGTATGGTACGGTACGGTGTGTTGTGTTGTGTTGTGTTGTGTTGTGTTGTGTTGTGTTGTGTTGTTGATGTTGTGTGGTGTTGGTGTGGTGTGGTGTTGGTGGTGTGTTGTGTTGTGCTATTCTATGGTATGGTATGTATGGTATGGTATGATGGTATGGTATGGTCTGGTCTGGTAAGGTGTGGTACGGTACAGTACGGTATGTTGTGCTGTGTTGTGTGGTGTTGTGTGGTGTTGTGTGATGTGTTGTTGGTGTTGTGTGGTGTTTGTGTGGTGTGGTGTGGTGTGGTGTTGGTGTTGGTGTTGGTGTTTGTGCTGTGCTATGGTATGGTATGGTATGGTATGGTATGGTAAGGTATGGTATAGTACGTTTTGTTTTGTTGTGTTGTGTTGTGTTGTGTTGTGTTGTGTTGTGTTGTGTTGTGTTGTGGTATGGTATGGTATGGTGTGTTGTTGTGTTCTGTTCTGTTCTGTTCTGTTCTGTTCTGTTGTGTTGTGTTATATGTTGTGTTGTGGTATTGTATGGTATGGTATGGTATGTTATGGTATGGTATGGTATGGTACGCTGTGTTGTGTTGAGGTATGGTATGGTATGGTATGGTATGGTATGGTATGGTATGGTACGGTACGGTATGTTGTATAGTGTTGTGTTGTGTTGTGTTGTGTTGAGGTATTGTATATTGTTGTGTTGTATTGAGGTATGGTATGGTATGTTGTGTTGTGTTGTGTTGTGTTGTGTTGTGTTGTGTTGTGTTGTGTTGTGCTGAGGTATGGTATGTTGTGTTGTGTTGTGTTGAGGTATGGTATGGTATGGTATGGTATGGTATGGTATGGTATGGTATGGTATGGTATGGTACGCTGTGTTGTGTTGAGGTATGGTATGGTATGGTATGGTACGCTGTGTTGTGTTGAGGTATGGTATGGTATGGTATGGTATGGTATGGTATGGTATGGTGTTGTTGTGTTGAGGTATGGTATGGTATGCTATGGTATGGTATGGTACGGTACGGTACGTTGTGTAGTGTTGTGTTGTGTTGTGTTGAGGTATGGTATGGTATGGTGTGTTGTGTTGTGTTGTGTTGTGTTGTGTTGTGTTGTGTTGTGTTGTGTTGTGTTGTGTTGTGTTGTGTTGTGTTGTGTTGTGTTGTGTTGTGTTGTGTTGAGGTATGGTATGGTATGGTATGGTATGGTATGGTATGGTATGGTGTGGTATGGTATGGTGTGGTATGGTGTGTTGTGTTGTGTTGTGTTGAGGTATTGTATGGTATGGCATGGTATGGTATGGTGTGTTGTGTTGTGGTGTGGTATGGTATTGTATGGTATGGTATGGTATGGTATGGTATGGTATGGTACGGTACGGTACGGTACGTTGTGTAGTGTTGTGTTGTGTTGTGTTGTGTTGAGGTATGGTATGGTATGGTATGGTATGGTACGGTACGGTACGTTGTGTAGTGTTGTGTTGTGTTGTGTTGTGTTGAGGTATGGTATGGTATGGTATGGTATGGTATGGTATGGTATGGTATGGTGTGTTGTGTTGTGTTGTGTTGAGGTATGGTATGGTATGGTATGGTATGGTATGGTATGGTATGGTGTGGTATGGTGTGTTGTGTTGTGTTGAGGTATTGTATGGTATGGCATGGTATGGTATGGTGTGTTGTGGTGTGGTGTGGTGTGGTATGGTATGGCATGGTATGGTATGGTATGGTATGGTATGGTATGGTATGGTATGGTATGGTATGGTGTGTTGTGTTGTGTTGTGTTGAGGTATGGTATGGCATGGTATGGTATGGTGTGTTGTGTTGTGGTATGGCATGGTATGATATGGTATGGTATGGTGTGTTGTGTTGAGGTATGGTATGGTATGGTATGGTATGGTATGGTATGGTATGGTATGGTATGGTATGGTGTGGTATGGTGTGTTGTGTTGTGTTGTGTTGTGTTGTGTTGTGTTGAGGTATGGTATGGTATAGTATGGTATGGTATGATATATTGTGGTATATTGTGGTGTGTGATAATTCATATAAATTTAAATTAAAATCTGTAAATGTAAAAGGTTTTATCTTAGTTTATTTGTATCTATTATCTTTATCTATTTACACATTTATAAATTATAATTCATACTCCTTTGAACAGTGTTATTGTATCCTGTAAACATTTTGTAACTTCTAATAGTTTCCTATTAAAATATGACAGGCAGAGAATAGATATTGCTTATGCTTTATAATTAATGGTACTAATTTCTAATTTGTAATACTAAAATCTATCACAAGCAAGGCCTGAACCGACTGGTGCTCATTCGCATATAGGCGAATGGGTAACTAAGTGGTGCTTCATGAAAGTGCATTAATTCAGAATAATAATGCGATGCAGAAGTGTTGTGGTCAGGAGGGCCGTGGAATCGAGTATAAACAGAGCAGGTCAAGTGCTCTCATGTTGTGTGTTTGAGTCAGATATCATACTATGAGCCTTTCAGAATGCATGCAGTTAACAAAGCCTGATAGCAATGAGCAGAGCAGAGGGTGCACCAATTTCAGCACCAGTGTAATCATCAAATTCAATAAGTGGTCCCTTTCAGAGATCAAAATGCTATATAATTATCCCGCCTGAGCAATTACCAATTAGAGCTAATTGCAGTGGCACTTGTGACTTATTTTCGAGGATTTGCACATGCCCAGAGCAGAGTGCTAGAGGTATGTATTTACCCATGCTTTATCGTGAATAAAATGTAAGAGAGAAGAAGCACTTTTTAATGTTTAGTGTGAAATTGAAATTCTTTGCAGTAATAGTGATTTGTGATAGAAGATTATCTGCAAGAGTGAAAGAAAAGGTTTATAGGACTGTGGTGAGACCTGCGATGTTGTATGGTTTAGAGACAGTGGCATTGAGTAAAAGACAGGAGGTGTTGCTGGAGGTAGCAGAGCTGAAGATGTTGTGATTTTCAACGGGAGTAACGAGGAAGGACATCAATAGAAACGAGTTTATTAGAGGGACAGCACATGTAGGACGTTGTGGGGACAAAGTGAGAGAGGCCCCATTGAGATGGTTTGGACATGTGCAGAGGAGGGACATGGGGTATATCAGAAGAAAAATGCTGAGGATGGAGCCACCAGGAAGAAGAAAAAGAGGAAGACAAAGGAGGAGGTTTATGGATGTGGTGAGGGAAGACATGCAGGTAGTTGGTTTGAAAGAGGCAGGGGGGTATGGAGACGGATGATCCGCTGTGGCGACCCCTAAAAGGAGCAGCCAAAAGAAGAAGAAGAAGACAGCACATATAAAAAAAGCATCTTGGGGTTCGGGTCAGCCTGAACCCTTAACATCTCAAACTTATAAACATTTACAGAAATAACACAATGGGCCATGCTGTTATAGGGAAGAAATGCACCCTGAAGCACCCTGATTTTACACAAAGAAATTATACCAGATCCAATTTTAACGTTAAATGTGCATGGCCCATTTTAATCATTTATTGTTGCATTTAATTATAATGAAAACCACAAAAAAGTTCCCTGTTATTACTTACATTATACAAGCAATAAACAGTAACTAGATGTTTCACTATATTTTTTATCCTCTATTGAAGTAAATGAGATGAAACAGATCCGTTTGTCTGGTTACAAAGCAGAGGTGGGAAGCAACGAAGTACAAATATTTTGTTAATGTACTGAAGTAGATTTTTCTGGTATCAGTACTTTACTGCACTATTTATTTTTTCACATCCTATATTTTTACACAAATATCTGTACTTTCGACTTTTTACATTTTCAAAACAGGCTTGTTACTTTATTTTTAATCTATTTGGTGGCATGATTAATATTTTTTCTTCTCATTGCGCGCCTTTTTCAGCCCATCAACCTATTTCTCTCACATACCACAGATGTAGGCTAGTTTATGATGCTAACAAAAAGCAATGCAGAAGACAACAAGAAGTCTGGGGCTGGTGTGGATGAGACGGAGGGGGTCAGTGATGTAAACATGACTGAGAACAGAGACATTCCTGATTATCATCATCTTTTCTCTGATTGTGTTCTATATGGTGGTTGTTCAGCCTGGACACATTCATTAGGTAACAAAGTTTGAAGTTCTTTTGTATTAATATATTAATATGATGTGAGGTTCAGTTACTGGCGTGACACTAAAACAGGTAGTAGTAATGGCTACTTTTTACTAAAGTACATGTCTGAGCCCAAACTTCTTTCCTTGAGTGAAAAAGTGTAGTCAGTACTTCAACTTTAACCAGAGTCTTTTAAAACATGATTATCTGTACTTCTACTCGAGTGAAGGATGTGTGTACTCTTGTTCTTTTTGCTATTTCTGCTTTATCACAAAAATATAAAGGTAATGATATTTGGGGATAATAATATAATCTGTTATCAAGAAATCAGAAAGTATATTGTCCTAAAGCTTTTCCCAAATAGAAAAGGCATTTTTTAAAGTTATAATTACAGACTGTTACAAAGCTCTGGTATCTGAGACCCCAACCATAAATGTTGTGTAATAAATTCAAGATACCATCTCCATCTAAAAAAATTTAACTCATATCAGAAAATATTAAATCTGCTTATTATTATGTAGAGCGATTTTGGATTTGAGGTGTTACTATAGAAACAATCGCATGAAAGAAGAAACAAAAGTTGTATGTTTTAGTCAGAAATACTGTAAGCTGTTGTTAAAGAAAAATAGACCAAAGAAAATTGGGACATTCGTTGTAACAGCTGATCAGCCTTATGATGGAGGAAAGAAGAACCAGTGGTGTGTAGATTAAGATTACACAAGAACCCACTTTTTTTGCACTGCAATTCCTTACAGAGGAAATGAGGCGAACTCTTTTGCCGACAGCTGTAAGAATTGAGGGGGTGCTAACCAATCTGAGTACGTGTTTATTTAACAGCAAATACGCCTGAGGTTCACTAAAACGGCAAGCAGCTAATTGGTGATTTCATATACAATTAAGTCGACATGGCTCATTTGTTTTTTAATATAGTCACAATAATCAGACAGTGAAGAGGTCGAGTTATTTAATGTAATTTAAAGAGCCATGGCCATAATAAACATTTTTTTATTTATTGACTCAATCCCATTGTGCAATTGAGCCTCAAGAACAGGTACATTAGAGAGAATTGATGGCGAGCCATGACCGAGCACCATTCATACCTAGAGAACGAGGGCTCAATAACAGAGCCGGTCTCTGACTCATTCCATCCCCTTCTCTGGTGCTGCCTTCGCTGCAATTTCCCTTTCACACATACATCTTTCTGCCTCTCTTTCGATTTGCTCTCTCTCTCCCAGCTTCCAAATGTCAACCATGAGGTGAAATAACCGACTGGCTGACTGGATGGTAATTGTGTTTGTTAATAATTGATAGGGCGGCTCAATCCTGCCGGTGGGCTGAGATGGAGGAGGGGGAAGGGGTCGTCGTACACATATCAATGTTTTACCTGATAAAGAAGGATGGATATTTCTGTATATTTTTGTATCTCCACTCACTAGTATAATGAAATGACACCGACTTTTATTTTAGTTTTACTGAGTGTATACAAAGTGTCCTTCATGAAAATAGATGGACCTCAATTTTATTTATAATGGTTTCCATTGCAGAGCTTAGCATGACCATTACATATAACTGATTCTGTATTTCAGGAATGATATAACTTTAAACTGGGAGTGATCACCTTGTTTAAATAACCAGTTAAGTTTTTGTGAAACAACATATACTATCTAGACAAAGTATTGGAAAACCTGATTGTTTTTGTTCATATGTGGCTCCTTTTTTGGATGCGGTAGCATAAAATTTTTCCTTTGCTTGAACTAGGAGACCCAAACCTGTTCCAGCATGACAAAGCCCCTGTGCACAAAGTCAGCTCTATGAAGCTATGGTTTGCATGGGATGGAGTGGAGGATCTTTAGTGGCCTGCTATAGACCTTTGACTAGAGCTTTTCTATAACCCTATTTAACACCTTTGGAATTAATTGGAATACTGACTGCACCCCAGGCCTCCTCACCTCACCTATTGTACATCAGTACCTGACCCTTGTGGATGAATGAGCAGAGATCTCCACAAACACTCTAAAATCTAGTGGAACATCTGTGATCATATAGTGTATTTATACCCCAGCGACACATCACTTGATCAGTAGTTTACAGTACAGTTCACATATGTACTGTACATGCTCGAAATGCAGTAGATGTAGGCATATGAATGACTTTTGTGCTACAGCCAGGGTTGCCAGACATGCATGACAAACTCTACTTAACAGACAAACAGTAATAATATATGATTTTCTTTAAATGGTGCGAAGATCATAAAATGGCATTCATGAGAATCTATGAGAAAGAATCTTGGTGGGGGGGCAGCCTGATTCTTTCTGAAAACATGAGTTCCACAGCTCTGAACACAACTTATAGAACTAATTTACACCTGGTTTTGAGAGGCAGATAAAATCAAACTAATCTGGCTCCCACTAGTTGTCCAATGTTTAGTATGTATAAGTAAGACAAGATTTTTCCTCTAGAATAATAACTAAATGGGCACTAAACTGCTGAATTGATCTGGCTCTGAGAGAAAATTATGCACAATCGTTTATTTGCAGTATTATATAGGATGGTCAATTCGACCCAGTTCTCAAAAGAATTTTTGTAAGAATGAAAAAACGTATCTATTCAATCCATTTTTTTTTCATCAATTTTCTTGAAAGACACCAATCATTCAGAAGGTTGACTGAAGACAAGATTAAAAATGTGTAGCAGTTTACAATGAGCTAGCAATGAACTAGCACAGAAGTCATGAGCGTGTAGATTCAAAGTAGTTTAACCTACTGCAGTTTGTCAAGGTTCTTCAACACTTTATACTAATAGTGCTCTTGTGCACACACTTCATAACTTCATTGGATGATTAGATAGCGGGGGCGTTTATTTAGAGCCTCGTGATATTTGAATTTGATTTAACTCACAAATTCCCCCCTTATTAGAATTGGATAAAGGCAGGCAGAAAGAGCTTGGAAAATGTGAGAAAACAGCCAAAAGATTGATAGAGACAAAGAGAGAGAAAGATATGATAGGGAGAAGGTACAAGAGCCAGAATTTAGTGGATGGCTTATGTCCGGTTGGACAGCTGCTCCATTATGCAGCAATTGAGGCCAACCCTGATCTCAGGTCAGCTTGCCATCTGTCCTTTCTGACACGGTCATCCACTGGGACATCCTAGCTTTTGTTTATTTTAAGCACATCCAAACCCTTTGGCCTGCCACCACACTGGTCATCCAAGCCAGCATTCTGGCCTTTGTCAAGCAATTCACATCCCTCACTGTGGCTCCACCCAACTGTACATCCATCACACCATCCATTCCGTTGCCCATAAACAAGTGTGTGTTTTCTAGCCTAGTGTGATTTATGCCCAATTTACAGGGTGTTCCCCAGATTAATATACAACACAAGCAGGCAATCACACACCTATTAAGAGGATTGATTGGATGGAGCTTGCATGGCAGCCAAGAACAATGAGCAGGGTAGGAGGAGTGGGGGAGGAAAGGTGTCAGATAAGGGTCATGGGTTTAAAAGGCAGTAATGATGGGCCAGGTCAGCCATTAGAAACATCTCTGGCCGACAGCCAGTAAAAACTGGCCAGCGATTCCTCCAGTGTTCTTTTTGCGTGTCCCTTGTCTACACTGCTTAATGCGCTAGTGTATAACACACACACTTTAAATGAGTCTCTGGGTTTTACATGAGAGCTCACAGGATTACAGTGAACAAATTACTGATATGTAAAAAAAATGTAATATCTGAGGAAAGAAAGAAAAAGAGAGGTTTTAATTTAGCGTCTTTCATATTTATTTAATTATATTTTTAATAAAAATGGTCAAACAGAAATGTGTGACTAATAGAATTAGAGGTGTTAAAATAAATCCTTAAAATTATATATATATATATATATATATATATATATAATTAGGGCTGTCTAAATTAACATCTTAATAAGGCGCTATCGCAAATGTATTTTAATAAATAAATAACATTAAATAGCATATTTGAAATAGTTGAAAAAATGATATATACATATATATAAATCCCCCGTAATCCCCAGTTTATCGCTGTGGTTAGGTTCCAAAACCACCCGTGATAAATGAAAAACCGCAATAAACAGACGCAACCCCAAAAATGGTTTTTTTTTATTTTATTGTTTAAGCAGTAAATCATCCTCCCACACACTGTAAACACACAGAAAACATTTGCAAGAATATAGCAATATATATATATATATATATATATATATATATATATATATATATATATATATATATATATATATAACTATTTAACTATTTTAAATATTGGGCACAATTAAGTTATTTATTACAGCTTCAAAACAACTTACCTTAACTTTCCAACAAAACAACAGTCCAGATAAATATTACTTACAGTATTACAGATATAAAAAGTAACTGAACAGTCAAACAGTATTACAATGTAATAATATAGAAAAATTAATAGTTGTAATAATGCTTGGTTGGTTTAACCATATAAAGAAATTATATTGTCATTTAAGCTTTATGAAGTTCCAAGAACTTTGAGAGGTAATGATCTAAGTCCAAATGTTCCTTATTTTGAGCACGTTTTACTTGCTGGTGTTATGTATAACTAAATGTATCATTTGGTCAATAGTTATAAATGCTCATTCTCAAGCTTGTCTTAAACTCTTTACAGAAGTATTGAGTCTTCCTATAAACACTAAACTTTTAATACAGCGTTGCCCAAAAATATTATTATCATCATTAAAAGGTAGAAGCAAAGCTGTTTAGGAGAACTCTGTCAGCAGAAATGCACCCAAAAAGTGAAAAAGCTGACACTAACAATATAATGATGGCTTTGAAGTGGAGGCCAGAAGCACTTACATCATTTTGAAATTGATGAAATAAGTCCGCCATGTAATTTGACCCTGCCTAGCACAGTAAAATCATTGCTTGATATTCAAGTCAGTAATCCATGACCAGTGTCACAATCGTAACACTTACAGAGAGAACACTTTCTGTGTATTTCCAAATGACATTAGTGTTTAACCAAGCAAACAGTGAGAGACATGCACGATAACCATTACAAGCAGCCGACAAGCTCACGCCTTGGCCCTGTTAGTAAGCTAGATGACAAAGAAAGGCCTGGTTTCATTGACGGTAAGGGGGGATAGCGGCGGCGCAGGGCGAAACAGCTTCATTGGCGTGGTCTGTTCTCTTCCACGGTTCAACAAGCTCAACATGAGGAGTAAATTGCAGCCCAGACAAACCTGTCATTACCCGAGGGCACTCGTTATGGCTGCACCCTGTGTTTTTTCAATTCCCCGCTGAACAGTTATACTGTCAGCCCCCCGCATGACTCGGAAAAAAAAGAAAAGAGGGTGGGAGTGGAGAGGGGACGACCAGGAGTGAGAAAGATGCTGAGAATATCACAGGCCATGCTAGATGGTGGGTAATTTTCTCAGAGGAGTATAATGGAAAGCAAGCGTAGCTCCCGCCGTGAGGGATATGATTCCGATCCGACTCAGTGAAGCCCTCAGACAAGGCAGTTGTGTTTACCGTCTCGCTGACTGGTTTTTAAAGTGCTTTAGTGTCAACTTTTGGCATTTTCTCCATCATGGTCCCTCTGTTTCTGCCTCACACAATTCAAATGTCTCTCAGTGACACCTTTAATTCGAAGCACAGGTTTATAGTAATCCCCTTATTCTAATATGATTATTTCTACAATTATGAATTATTGGCAGATATGGTGGAGTTCTTTTTTTTTTTAGCAAGTTCATTTCACATTTAGAAAAGGAGTCTCCAGTGTCAGCACTTTGTAACTCTTTGTTTCTGTAATACTGCACAACTTGGTTCTTTCAAGACAGAGAAAAGGAGAGGCTGCTAAGGGAATGGCGTTATTACAGTAGCTATTAATGTAAATAACAGGAACTAACTTTTTTTATTGATTGATTTATTGATGATTTATTTATAGTCCTCGAGATATGATGCTTGGATCTTACAATAGCGATACAACAAATTTGTAAAAAAAAGTTTCGCACTGCAGGCAAACATAGCAGCTTATGCGCCCTCCAATCGTGAACCGGAGTCAGAGTGTCTCCAAAATTGCAGCTCTTAGTCAGTATCTATTAAAAGTGGTACAAAGAGAGAACAGTGATGAACCAGTGACAGGGTTATGGCTAAGGCTCAATCATGCACGTGGGGAGCGAAGGCTGGCCCGTGTGGTCCAATCCAACAGATGAGCTCCAGTAGCTCAAATTGCTGAAGAAGTTAATGCTGTTAATGTTCAACAGGTCAGAACTTTTTGGGCAGCAAAAGAGGGACCAAAAAAATATTAGGCAGGTGGCCATAATGTTGTGTGGGTCTGTATATATACTGTGTAGTTTATACGGTATGGTACTGTAAATTGTTCTGGTTTGTTACTGTTGTTGTTAAATTATTAACAAATGACAGAATACTACCCCATACTGATCACCATTTTTTAAGACTAAACGGGGGATTACTGTATACTATATTCTCTTACACTCTTTTCATCATCTATGTACAGTAGCTACTATAGAAAGAAACCTCTATGGTGAGAGAAGAACACACACATACGTGCACACACACACACACACACACACACACACACACACACACACAGGCCTTCCTCTGATGTCACTCTGGGAGTCCCTGCAGCTGCATCCTCTTGAGGTGGGCCCGTCCTGTGTGTGTGTGTGTGTGTGTGTGTGTGTGTGTGTGCGGTCATTCTGCAATGCCTGTGCAGCATGAAGCAGCAGATTTACATCAGCATTTAGCACATTTAAAAATTAGCACAAATCTTTAGCAACAATAACAGTTTTAGTTTCAATCTTGATTTCACAGATGAAAGAATTTTGACACATGCTAACGACCTTCTAAAAAAAATAAAAATAAAAAATCATCACTCATCGGCACCATCAGTGTGCCAGCGTGGTCCATCTTGGTTATCGTGCATAATTAACACCAGAGCTTCACTTGACTACTTCCTACGGCCTAGAGAAACACTCGAAAAACACCTGCTGCACGGAGACTGCCAGATCTACTGACTAATGATGAAAATATGCGTGAATTGCACCTGTGATTATGCAAAGAAAAAAAATAACACTGAAATCGCCACAGAATGACTGTTCATCTTTATGTATATACTTCGTTTTTGTAATAAACTAGGACAAAAGCTGAAATGATGTGTGCTTACTGAAGCAGTAAGATTTAAATTCAGCATATCCTTTATCTCCACCATTTCATCAGAAAGCGGCACATATTTAAAATAACACACGGCATTCGGATTTCTGAATTTTCTCCTTGCTGCAGGGTGATTTGCTCAATAATTGATCACAAACAGGAATGGCAAGGAAAGTATATAGACCTGAGAATGTGCTAGAACTACACATGCAGCACTGTTTTTTTCTGATCGTTTAGTCTCTTTTCTTCTTCAGACTTCTCCCACTTGGTTATCAGCAAAAAATTTAATTGGATGTCAGTGTAAGGTAGATGGCTTCCCAGCTGAGCTCTCAACATGGCTGTTCTCTTCCTCAGGGTTTCATCTGCTTCCCATGAGGCCGCAGGGCTCTGCGTCATTCACAAAATTCATTCAGATGGCTGCAACCTCAAAGCCTCGCCTTCATTCAGAAATCTTTTTATAGCTAGGACTGTACCATGGAAAGGATGTGTGCTGAGAGCAGCAGGCGGGGTGTGTGTGTGTGTGTGTGTGTGTGGGGGGGGGGGTCCGTTCAAGAGTGTGAAGAACTGCTTAAGTACCTGATGAGAGCCTCTCTCCAGCTTTACTGCGTCATCAAGGTCCTATTGGCTCCCTCACCTGTCCACACCTGACAAGACCTGAGATTGGACAGTGGAAGTGACTGTGGGATGAATGATGGGTGTGAAGGCGTGAGCCAAACTTGGAGAAGTTTGGTTGGCTGAAAGTAACGACGTCAAAGCTCAGGGATGGTGAGAGATTGGTCAGGAGGCATGGCACGCTCTGCAAACACAGAGCTCATCACTGACACACAAGCTCATTCACAGATACGGCACACAGACCGGTAACACATTTGCTTAGGCTGAGTGATAATGACTGTGTGTGCAGGAAATATTGTTTATAGATCATCTGATTTACAGCAAAAGAGACATACAGGCCTCATGACACATCAGTAAATATCGAATAATTCAAATGCATACATATACACACAATATTAAACTAACGGAAGGGTGAAGCAAATAACAATTATCTCATTACAGTGGTACATTCCAAGAGTAGAGATGTATTAGTAACCAAGTAAACAGTTTGTTGTCAAGGTTGATATGTTGACAAATAGATGGGTAATCATCAGATTTGGTGTGGACAATGTTCTGCTGGGAAAAACCTTTACTCCTGGCATTCATGTAAATGTTATTTTAACATGGTCCAATTACCTAAACCCTGCTGCATACCAAGCACACCCCCATCCTGACAACAGGATTTTCTAATAGCAGTAGACTCTAGACCCCTGACATGTTTGAGAAACATTGTTCATGGTGTGTTGACCTGGCCTCTAAATTCCCCAGATCTCATTCTGAACCAGTATCTGTGGGATATGCTGGTAAACAAGTCTAATCTCTCGAGGACCCACCTCAGGACTTACAGAACTTAAAGGATCCGCTGCTCATGTGTGGTACTTCCAGGTGCCGCAGCACACCTATATATGTCTTATGGAGCCCATTATGTCTTGTGATCAGAGCTGGTTTGGAGGCACAAAGTGGACCGACATAATGTTAGACAGGTGGGTTAGTGTTATGGATGATTGAAGGTACATACCTGCATGAAGACTGCACAGTGGTGAAGCAGGTTAGCATTTTGTGTCCCATGAGAACGACTTTGGAATCAAGTTAATCTTCTCTATATTACCGAAAGCAAATAAACAGTTTTACATAATAACCAGGTTCAATAATAGGCTACACTGGCCAGGCATAACATTATGACCTTTCAATATTATGAGCGGTGGAGTGAATAACACTGATGATCTCTTCATCATGGCACCTATTAGTGGGTGGAATATATTAGGCATAACATTTTGTCCTCAAAGTTGATGTGTTAGAAACAGGAAAAATAGGCAAGCGTAAGGATTTGGGCGAGTTTGACGAAGGCCAAATTGTGATGGATAGACAACTGGGTCAGAGCATCTCCAAAACTGCAGCTCTTGTGGGCTGCTCCCGGGTCTGCAGTGGTCAGTATCTATCAAAACTGGTCCAAGGATGGAACAGTGGTGAATCAAACCGAGCCGAGGCTCATTAATGCACGTGGGGAGTAAAGGCTGGTCCGTGTGGTCCGATCCAACAGACGAGCTCCTGTAGCTGAAATTGCTGAAGAAGTCAATGCCATTAATGTTTCGACAGGTCAGAACTGTTTTGGCAGCAAAAGGTGACTAACACATCATTAGACAGTGGTCATAATGTTATGCCTAATCAGTATATATTAATTCATTGAAGGTCAAAAGGACACGAATGTTTACAAATGAACCTTGGCAAACCATTTCTTCATCGAACTTGCTGTTGTGCACAGAGGCATTGTCATGCTGGAAACATTTTTGGGCCTCACATCTCATACCTAGGACTTCAGTGGCCTTCTTAAAACCATCCTTATGATGCCACGGCTATAGATTAAAAAAAAATCAATGTTATAGAGAAACGCAGTATAACAGAGCACTGCATCACAGAGAGGTATCTTATACAGTGAGACTGAAAGCCATCACTATAGCAAGAAACACAATCAATACAATTCAACAAGTCTTGCATACATCATCTCCAGCGGAAGCATCAATATTAAATTCATAAAATGACCCCAGGTTTTCTGTGCATATCATAATGCATTGGAGTACAAATGTTTGTAGGCCTTTAGGATAGCATGTTAAGGAAATGTTATTTATTCCAAAAAGACCTTTAGTTTTTTTTTTTACAGACATTCCTTTATTACCACAAAAATGGTCAAAGTATACATGTTAAGATTTTGATATTGAGGAAAAAACAATCCCTGTCCGAATGCGATTACTGTCTAATAACTTGTAACATCTTTTGCCTTTATAACTGCCTCCAGCCACTTTAATATCCTCGCAGCCTCTTGGATTGAATATTCGTTTTCTTATCTTTGCCCATTCTTATGACATATCTGCTATCCATTTTATTTTGTCCATAATTTAGAACATGAAACATGCATTTATTCTCCCAGGAAACATGACGTTTTTTCCGCATTATATATGCATTTAGAACAGTGAAATGTACAAAATTTTTGAGTAGAATATTAGATAATGTGACTATTTTCTAGTTTCCCCCATTGTAAATGGCATTTATGCTTTTACTGAATAAAACAGGTCACTGATGGGGTCTATATGGGGTTAACATGCCCAAGTTTGGTTAAGGACAGAGCATCTGAATGGAGCATTGAAATATGAACATGAATGAAATATATACGATATGAAATAAACATTGTAAATGGAGCTTGGGATTCGATGGCAAAATGTGACTTTGAGTCAAGATCTGGGATTTACACAGAAGAATCTTGGCATTGCCATAAGCGAGGAAATTGTGTGTGTAAGTTTCGGGGTGCTTTCTGACACACTCAGGCTACTGGAAGACAGATGATGTGGCACTAATCAGGCGCAGTGTGAGAGGAGGGAAGGGGGACAACACAAGTGCATTAAAAACCATTAGCTGCCTCCAAAACCGTTACGCTCACTTATTTTGACAGATTCATGCAGCCGGGTGATTCTCTGCACAGAGGGTGTACACACACACAATTCGTCACGTCCCCTCGTACCAATTGGGCCATCCAGGCGTGACTGTACACAAGCAAATTGGCAGAGCAGGTTACTATGCACAGAGATACAGATGCTCTTAGGAGACTTTCTAAAAGTAAAAAAGAAATACAGGAAGTGTTTTGATGTAATTTCCTGTGAGGAGCACATTTACCTGTGTTGTTTAACTTCCATAACACCACTGTACTTCTGAAGTCAAGCATCTGATTGGTCGGAAAGTGTGGATTCATATTCCGTTGCAGCAGCACTGACAAGTCTAATCAAAGGTTTCTTTCGTTTCTTTACAGGAACTTGTACAGCAGATCAACATAATCTCAATCTTATTTAAAAAAAATCTCAAAATAAATGTTTGTCAACAAAGAATAACTCTATACTTATAGATATGGTCCGATTTTTCTGCTTATTTTTTATTGCTTATTTTTGGAAGAAGTCTCCACCAACAGCACTTTGCATCATATATAGCTTATGCAGCCAAAGGTATTGGGACACCTGTCTTTTCCAGCTATATGCCGTTTTATCCCTAAACTGTTACCACAAACTTGGAAGCACAGTTGTACAAGATGTCTTTGGATGGAGTAGCATAATTATAATTTTTTTTTTACTTATTTTTAAATCTAGGAGACCCAAACTTTAGTGAGCTCTATAAAGATATTGATTGGTCATTGCTCTGACCACAACCCTATTGAACACCATTGAGATGAATTGGAACACAGACTGCAACCCAAACCTCCTCACTCTATATCAGTACCTGACTTCACTAACACCCTTGTGAATGAATAGTACAAATAGAGTACAAATCTCCACAAGTTCACTCAAAAAGTAGAACATCTTCCCAGAAGAGTGGAGGTTATTATATAGTGTAGACTATACATTGTCCATCCAAAAAGAAAAATCACCACCTGGATGTAACTATGCAAATAGGTAGGATTGGATAATAAGTGCATGGATGATTATGTTTTAGCTGGCAACACGTTATTTAACCCTAACTGATGCAGTGAGTAGCTTCTCATTTCTTAAACAACCATGTCACATCCTGTGGTGGTGGAAAAGATGTTAATCTGTTTCAGTAGGGTCAAAATATTGGCATGCATCAAGCAAAGAAAACATTCAAGGATATTGCTGATTCTACTAAAATTGGGTTAAGAACTGTCTAACGCATTATTTAAAACTGGAAGGATAGTGAGGAACCATCATCTTCGAGGAAGAAATGTGATGGAAAGAAAATCTTGAACAATCGTGATTGGCGATCACTGAAACGTCTGATGGAATCAATTCGTAAAACAAAAAAACCCCAGTAGAACTCATAGATATGTTTAATAGTGAAAGCATTTCCACAAGCACAATGCAAAGGGAACTCAAGGGATTGGAACAGCTGTGAGGCATATAAAAAAAAGGCTTTTATTTGAAAGGTAGCATAAAGATTGTGCTCAGGAGAATAAAAGAAGGTCATGTGGTCTGATGATTCCAGGTTTACCCTGTTCCAGAGTAATGGGCGCATCAGGGTAAGAAGAGAGGTGGATGAACTGAAGCACCCATCGTGCTGAATGCTTACCGTACAAGCCTGTGGGGGCAGTGCTATAATCTGGGGTTGCTGCAGTTGGCCAGGTTTAGGTTCAGCAACGTTATCTGCCCAAAGAATGAGGTCAGCTGACTACCTGAATGACCGGATTCCATCGATGGATTTTTTTTTCTTCCCTGATAGCACAGGCATATTCCAAGATGAAAATGGCAGGATTCATTGGGTTCAAATTTTTAAAGAGTTTTTAAGGGGATATGAGGCATCATTTACACACAAGGATTGGACACCACAGAGTCCAGACCTTAACCCCATTAAGAATCTGGACGAAAATAAATCTTGTGATATTGCAGAAGCTTATCAAAATGATGCCACGGTAAATGCGTGTTGTAATCAAAGCTAAAGGCGGTCCAACGAAATATTACAGTGTATTGAGATATAACAGAAGAACCCCTAATTTCTTTAGGTTAAATGTAATTCTAAATATTTCAAAAACAGGTTTCGTCATTCATGAATACATTAAAATGTGGACTTTTTGACAAGTTTATTTATTTATTTTTTTCACACAAGGAACGTGTTGTTGTTGGAAAATATTCAACTTCAGGCTGGTAGCGATAACTCCACATCACACTACCAGCTTATTTATTATTTTGCTATGACAGCACCCATTGTGCTCTATTCCTCATCGTGTATTTTCTGCCTCTGTTGTGGATTTCCAAAACTCCCCATTCACACTTCAAACAGAAGCTCCTGTATTCCAAGGTGACTCCACCTCCACAAGCAGCCAACACCCCCCTACAGAGCAAACCTTTCCCACCATCCAAGGTGGATTTCACATAATGGAGGAAAAAAGGCTCTAATTATAGCTAATTAGCAGGAATGCAAGTGTGGATCTCATTACCTGCCCCAGGATTCTGTTGACTCATATTTTTAATTAGTACATGGCAAGGGAGCCGATGTGATGCTGGGTAGGGATGACCATATTAATTGATGTTTGGAGGAAAAGTCTACGAAGCGAACGTCGGCGAAGAAACCAGTGGGAACGCTTCGCGCCCCCGTATTAGCATACAGCTGTTCTGATGACGTCCAGAATGATCTCCAGTTTCATCTAGAGGAATTATGAAGTTAAATCAAAAACTGCAATCGTCATGACTATCGCTCGATCGTCCAACTTTGTTCTTGGAACTGCGGTGAACTTGAACAAGCGAATGAAACAGAAGAGGATGCTTGTGCTTATGTTGATGCAATGGTTTTGCCTTTAGTGCGTAAAAACCTCGATGATTAAGTTATCAGGGGACCAAGAATATTCATCCGAAATATATAAGAAACTTTGTTGGTTAGTCACGTTTACATGACTACCACACAGAGCCAACTCTCTCACCATGAGGAGAGGCAGAGCCAGAAATAAACCTGAGCCATTGCCAAGAAACAAGCCAACACACACACACACACACACACACACACACACACACGCTCTGCATTGTCGTTTTCTCTCCCTCTGATAGCATTACTGAATAAACTCATGTTCATATAATAAAAAAAAAAACTACAAAATTGAAAACTGAATTTCAGCATTTTATTTTTATTTATATCTCAATACAATTTGTATTTTTTTGAAGAAAAAAAAAATAAATTAAGTAAAAAGGTCAAGAACAAACACAGATTCTGATTGATAACAATAGACAAGAAAAATACTGCTTTTGTGCCAGATGTTTGCATGTTTACATCATGTTTGTCTCCTTAATCCAAATAAATCCCTCTATAAAAAATACTTTTTCTAGAGGAGAAAAAAAATGAGCTTTTGAAAACAAGAAGAGGAGCAGAACTCCTGCGGTGCAGTGCGTCTCTCACGCATCTCGCTCACATTTCAAAACGGAGGTTTGAGCGCTTCGTGTCTTTCTCTTGTTAGCATGCAGCCAGCTTGTGCGAGATGCTGTGACGTCAGTCATGGACGGGGAGATGGATGGATAGATAAGGGGTGTGGCTGTTAGAGGAGAGGGAGGGTCTGTTGCACTACAGATCATTGTGGCCCCTGAGATTGTTTGGGGTTGGGGGGGGGGATGGGGGGGGCGGTTGGGGGGCACGCACACGCACACACACACACACACCACTTTTAAATGAGATCAAGTTTAACATTATTGGTAGTGTTTAGTTTCCATGACAACCACAGGGCGATAGATATTTAGAGCAGGGGCGTTCAGATGCAGTCCAGTGCAGTTCGGTGATCTTAAGTTTGTGCACCTCGGCTTTCGAGCCTGCGGACACAAGACGGTGGCTGAACAGGAAAAGAATGAGCAAAAAATAAAGAAATAGCATGGGTGAACCTCAGAAAATGGTTTAAATAGGAAGCAGAGAGGAAGACGAGATTATAGGGAGAGTCTAATATGCAGATACTGATGTTCATCATGACTCATTTTACTGATTCGGCTCTTTCGGCTCGACCTGTTTATTCGATTCCTTTAATTGACCTCTCAAAGCACCATCCAGAAATCTAGCGGCTCATATTTTACAGCGAATAATATACATTTATTCGATTACAGTAGAATATAATACATCACATCTCTTACAAAAATGAACTAGAGGCAATATTTTTTTTGTGAATCAATCTGTCCAGCCTGATTAAAAGAGTTGTTGGGAAAGTTGTTTGTTTGCAAACCACTCATCACTAGTCACAGACTCCTGCAGAGATGCTGCCATGTTTTGAGTCATTGAGTATTTAAAGCACAATACTGATTCATGCAAAGCAGAACAGTACGAACAAGGCCGGGCAACATGCTTTTTTTTTCCCCTCCTTCTCCCACTTCTAAATGTCATCTTAACACTTGTGAAGCGCTCATGAACGTCACAAGAACAAAGCACCGGTCAGCTCCCTTAAGTGGACATTTGCTCTGGAGTTATTTCTTCAGTTCGACAGTCTGGCAGATCGCATTTTTCAGATGTCCGATGCTGACCAGATTGAGGAAGAGAAAGTGAATCGAGTCCTAACGGAGCACAGAAAGCTAAGAAATGATCAAGAGATCAAGACCCTCGTATTAAAAAACTTGAGGTGGTGGAAAGCACAAATGCATAAAACCTAATCCGGGTCAGAACGGATTACTGTTTCGCACTGATCGCATATTAATCGCAGAAAGCATGGCGCACATTCTTTTGTCGCTCCACACAAACGGAAAGGTGTTCGGTGTCTTGAAATGCGGTGTTTATGCAAAGTTAATCAGATCTGATGTGACTCAGAGTTTGAGCGAGCGAGCGAGCGAGAGAGTGAGTACAGTGCACAAGGCGCAGTGCATCACCATGGCAGCCAAAGTCCCACCCGCGTCCTGCAGGTGTGTGACTCACCCATCAGCTCCACAAAGAGACAGAGGATGCCGCAGACACAATCTCTGCATCTCTCTCTCTCTCTCTCTCTCTTTATCTATCTCTCTCACTCACCCTTTGTGACACATGTCATACTGCCAACTTCCAACGTGGACATACTTCACAGCCACACACTCATTCACAAACTCACTTTTTGCTCACAGTGCAGTAACACGAAACTTATTATGGCGTCTCACACTTTAGTGCACGGATACCTGAGTATCGCCACTCCTGCCGCCACTTTCACACGTGGCATGAAATCCTCTTCCTGATATATACATGCTCCTGGCATCAGTTATTAGATTGTGGTGAAGGTGTAGCCGTGTTGTGGGAGGAAACGAAAAGACAAAAGCAACATTGAAAGATCATGTTTATAGAATAAAAAAAAAAAAAAAAAAAAAAAAAAAAAAGAAACATGAGAAAGATTTTGACTGGATCTCCAAGCATTTAAAGACATACTGAAATTAATTTAGGGAAAATAGTATTTAATATGGCAATGGATGTCAGTAAAGTACTGTGTTGGTGTGGGAAAACCTGCTGGATGTCCCTCTGACTGGTTTCTGAGAAAATAAAGCAAAATAAAGATAGTTTTTTTTGTACATCTTTTATGAATTTGGCCAAACCTGGATGTTTCTTTTACATACTTTGACACTTCAAACCATGAACATGAACATACACCGACCAGGCACAACATTATGACATAACAACACTATGACCAGTGAGTGAATAACACTGATTATCTCTTCATCAAGGCAGTTGGTGGGATAAATTAGGCAGCGAATTTTGCCGTCAAAGTTGACGTGTTAGAAGCAGAAAAATGGGCGAGCGTAAGGATTTGTGCGAGTTTAAAAGAGCCAAATTGTGATGGTTAGACGACTGGGTCAGAACATCTCCAATACTACTGCTTTTGTGGGCTGTTCCTGGTCTGCAGTGGTCAGTATTTATCAAAAGTTGTCCAAGAAAAGAACAGTGGTAAATCGGCGACAGGGTTGTGGGCAGCCGAAGCTCATTGATGCACGATGGGAGCGAAGGCTGGTCCGTGTGGTCCGATCCAGAAGTTAACGCTGTTAATGTTCAATGGGTCAGAACTATTTTGGCAGCAAAAGGGGACTATAATATTAGGCAGGTGGTCATAATGTTATGCCTCATAGGTGTATATCATCAGATTGATGTACAAACATTATCATTTAAACTGTAAAACTCACCTAAAGTTCATATGACCTGTTTTTTGGTAGTAAAAGTGTTAAACGCCATGTTGTTTACGCTTTTTTTGGTAATTGCTTTGGCTATACACATGACCAGTTTTCTCCAATCAAAGAGACAAACTCTGTCAAACTGAGAGTGCTTCATTGGCTCACAGAATTGTGAAATTTTTATAATGAGATATGATTATTAATGATATATCGTAGTTCATGTACAGACCTTATGTCAATCATTTAACAGTGAGATAATAAGCATAACCATGGACAGTACAAAAAAATGTGTATTATTGGTGAACCTTGTTGTTTGGTGAGCCCACTGTATCGTCACATTCCTGTTTGTGGCTGACAGGAGTAGAACCTGATGTGTTATTCTTCTGTTGAGGTCTTGAGACTCTATTCTGCTCATCATGGTTGTAGAGTGTGCTGTCAGGTTGAACCAGTCTCCTCTGACCTCACTTATCATCAAGGTGTTTTCACCTGCAGAACTGCTGCTTACTGCTGCTTTTTTAGTTTTTTTTATTCAATTCTTTATAAACTGTAGGCACTGTTGTGTTTGGAAATCAAAGTTTCTTAATTCCTTAAATGAGCCCAACTGGCACAGGCCAAATGAATGGCACAGGCAGGTGTACCATTGCTCCTAGTAGAGTGGCATGTAAGTTCATATTCCATGTTTGTTGGTGGTAAACGTGTTAACAGCTACGTTGTTTTATGTTTTTTTTTTTTTACACAATTAGTTTGGGTATATACATACCAAAATATACTCCTGCGATCTCTAATCAAATAGACAACTCCATCAAACCGAGCATGGTTCAGTGGCTCACACAGAACTCTGACGTGTGCATAATGATATATGATCATATTTCATGTATAGATTTCATGTGAATAATTTAGTCATACTGTACGTCTCGTTTACATTCAGTAATTTGTTCTTATTTTTAAAAAACAATCCTGAGTGTAGCACTGCGGTCTGAGAATCTGTTCCAATTTGAAAAATACTGAATGAAAAAGGCAACTAAGCATAACCGCTCAGCCAAGTAAGCAATACGCTGGTGTTATATCAGCAAATTACCCCTGGACAAAAGGGATCTGCCTGGTCAAAAGAGACAAAAGAGATCTGTATGTATTATATGGTCTTGGGATGAAAAGGATATAGTGTGACTGATCTGAACTTACATTACTGCAATTACAATAATAGCAGTTCTTATTGAAGCTTACTCCTCAGAATGGCAGACCTTGTATGCACACACACACACGCACAATAGTGTCAATTTGTCTCTACATAACCCTGATTCACGAGAAATGATAAGTCTTTATTGGCTGCATTTCTGTAGCAGATCCACAAAAGAATCGATTTCACTTTGAAGAGTTAGTTTAAATGCAGTCAAAAGCACACTAGTGTGTACACTGGTGTCTATATGTAGCCTATAATCACTTATACTAATCTCGCTGAAAGCCTCTTTCTTCTGTCAAAGTTTTGAAGCAGAAGCTCTACCTATCGCCTCACGGCTGCTCGGAGCTTAGCCGACCTTCCCCTCGGATTCTCCTCGACCTCCTCCTTAGTGGGAAGCACAACTTTCCTTTGCAGTCCGACCCAATAGACGCTCTCCCTGCCTCCTTCCTCTTCCTCATCATCTTCATCGTCGTCTAGTTTCTTCTGGAGGTGGGCACGCGCCTTCTGCCGGACGCTGCGGCGTGGCGGGGCGCTGAGGTCCTCTCCTCTGAGAAAGCGTTTAGCAATGCGGTCCTCTAGCGAGTGGAAGGTTAGGACACAGAGGCGGCCGCTCGGCCGGAGGAGGTCCTGAGCCGTCTGGAGGCCCGATACGAGCTCGTTCAGCTCGTCGTTCACAAAAATACGAATCGCCTGGAAGGTTTTCGTGGCCACATGCGAGGGTCTCTGCAAGCGGTCGCGGCGAGCGTAAAGGGCACAAGCCGGGAATGCACCTGAAGAGAAAGAAGATTAAAAAAAAACTTTAAAATGAATAGATACATCCAGGAACAGGAAGCATTATAGACTCAATGTGTGTTAAGGATGATTGTGAAATATATTACAAGTTACAAATGTTACAAATTTTTCCTTCCAATTCCATCTGTTTGGCATGCTTACTTGCCCTGACACTTGATTTTTTTAAACACGAATCCCTTCTTTCTTTATAAAGCGTTCAAGGATCCAGCTTCAAAAAGTTGTCAAGGTTCACATGATCTCAAACAGTGTCCATCTGGGTATTCCTCTGGGTTTTCTCCCACCTACCCGAAAACATGCCAATTCTCCGAACACTCAATATTGTTTGTATGTGTGAATGAGCTTGTGTGTGCACGTGTGTGCGCGTGTGTGTGTTTGTGTGTATATATGCTGCCCAGAGAGTGACTGGTCCTCAATTCTGGCTGTATTCATGTCACAGCAAAAGCTCCAGATCCAGCATAAAGTTAAGGGCTTACTAAATGTGAAGGAATGAATTTAGGTTTCAGGATGTATGTACAGTTTTGTGTCATTTTAACATTTTATGAAACAAGATAAGTAAAAAAAAAAAAAAAAAAAAAAAAAAAAAAAAAAAGGAAAGAAAAATACTAGTAAATTAAAAGTGTCTAAAATGTCTTCATTAGAATGTAAAATAGGCAATCAATCCAAATGTATCATTGCTGTTTAAAAATCAAGTATATTATAAAAAAATTATAGATTTTTGCAATAATTCATCAAATTTGTTTTGTAATAATTAATCATGATAACAATATAATATTAATATACTGATCAGCCTTAATTCTAAATAATAATTCAGTATAACCTGTAAGTTATCATAGTAGTGATTTGGTTCCTTTGACTCTTATTAATCAAAATGAACTATGCACTGCATTGCGTCTATAGGAGTCACGTGGCAAAAGAACGAACGACTCGGACTAGAGTCGAGAGGTAAATGACTGAATTCTGTTTCCTGTACATAACCTACGGAGATTTTGCGATGCTTTGTTTACGTAGTGGAAATTGATTGAATCGCTCTTTAAGACTGCTCGTTCTTCTGAGTCAAATTGAAGACTCATTTAAAATGAACGTTCATGAACGACCCATCATTAGTACTTTGATATAAAGACTGTTCATGCATAAAGCTTATGTACTACTCATAAAACTAAATCCCTAAACTGGCTTCTAATTCAGTCGTTTCCAATCAATTTCTTTTACGATTGAATGAAAACTGGAATCACATGCGTTATAACAGAAATTATTGGTTTCCTTTTATTTAAATGCAACATGATTAATCATCTAAAGCAGATGTCTATTTGCTGCTGCAGTTAAAGGCTACTGTTACTCTTCTAAACTTGATTACTATTAAAGCTGTACTAATGGACAGTAACAGCAGCACAGTATGTGCCTGAAAGCCTGAGATTTATAACATCCATGGATTAAGATATTAAAAATGGCAAAGCAGCGAAACAGAAAATCCTGGCATATACAACTCTAAACTACGGAGAGAACGCATTTTCAGTTTGTATTGTCACGGCTCAGCATGGGTTATGCTGCCACGGTTCTGCAGACACAAGGACTGCTGTACTAACAAAGCTCACACACAATGAACATGGCTCAGAGGCCATCATATGCTCTAAACCTGCAAACAATAGAAAAGCCTCATGAGCGGCTTTAAGATTACAGAAGCGTTTGTTTTTTTTGCTGATCTTGAGGCGCAATTCGGCTTCAGTCAAAACGCTGAATGCTGAAATGTTTCCCCAGTCAACTTTCAAGAACACAAACCTACAGAGAAGATGTATATAAACTCAAATTTAGTTCTATTCAAAGGAAAATAATTGAAGGATTTGTTGAAAATTTGGAAATTTTCCCATTTCTTTTCTTACCAATTTGGCAACCTGTTCGTTTCCACTCAGCAGCCAGTTTTCCCTCGTTTACTCTCTGCTTTCTTGCTTCCCTTCTTCTTACATGTGTAGCTATGTTTTCGCTCAGAAGGCATTGTTATGTGCCCTCTTCTGCATACATATATGTATGGCTAATTTCACTGTCTCTGACAAAGTGCAGGAGGAGAGAGAGAGAGAGAGAGAGAGAGAGAGAGAGAGAGAGAGAGAGAGAGAATAAATGTATGTGAGTGAGTAAGAAAGAGGAAGAGAAAGAGATAAGTAAGAGATGACTTTTCACTGTTGACCCCAGGTACCTTACCTCCTCATCCTTCTCCAGCTCTTCTCCCTGCAACCGCACCACTCCACTGCCCGTCCTCTCATTCACACACTGACCTTCGTTCCCCTTCTCTCCAACACATACCTCTACCTCTCCAGGCTCTTCTCAACCTGCTGCCTACTCTCACCACAGATCAAAATATCATCCACAAACCATGGAGACTTCTGTCTGACCTCATTCGTCCACCTGTCTATCACCGCTGCAAACAAGATAGGGCTTAGAGCCGATCCTTAATGCAGTCCACCTTCCACCTTAAAGCAGTCTGTCGTTCCTACTGCACACTTTACTGCTGTCACACTGTCACACCCTCACATACTTCTCTGACACACCTGACTTCCCCATACAATACCACAACACCTCTCTCGGCACCCTGTCGTACGGTTTCTCTAAATCCACAAACACACAATGCAACTCCTCCTGATCTTCTCTATACTTCTCTATCAACATTCTCAAAGCAAATAATGCATCTGTGGTGCTCTTAATTCTGTAAAGCTGCTTTGAGACAATGTCCGTTGTGAAAAGCGCTATAGAAATAAACTTGACTTGACTGTTCCTCGGCATGAAACCATACTGTTGCTCACAGATGGTCACCTCTTCTCGCAGCCTGGCTTCCACTACTCTTTCCCATAACTTCATGGTGTGACTGATCAACTTTACTTCATAAGTCGCATCTAAAAGGACTAAAATAAAAAATAAAAGGAAAAATGAAAAAGAAAAAAAGAAACCATTTTTATTTATACAGTCGGAATTCAGTAAACCTGAAAATGCTGATTGTTTTTCAATTAATTCTTTTCTAATACAACCACAGATTACAATGTTAATAGCATAGTACATTGTAACTGTTTATAGTCCACTAAACAAGTTAGATCCTGTTACCACTGGGATTATAGCCGTAATAAACAGCAGATTTCTCACCAGCCACTTTTTATATCTCAGTTAACAACATAGACATAGAAAAAAACGAGCTCGTCATGTTACTGAGAAATCAGAAATAAAGTCCACAGTCCTGAAGATTTCCATCAATAGAACACTGAGCTGACACTGGAGACCCCTTCCTTAAATATTAAACAAACATTTTCTTACACAAATGCCTCAATGATTATATGTCTCTTTGATAAATAACCGCACATCTGTCTACTATTAGGCTTAGATTATGTAAAGCATCTGGCATCCAGGTCCCTGTGAATGAGCCGTTACTATAGATACAGCAGGGTATTACAAGATTCATATAAACCTGTGATATGAATTACAGCTGGCGTGACTGTCTGAGCTGCTGTTATAGAAAATTAATTAACACCTTCTGACCAATCAGAGTGCCGAAGTGCTGTGTGATAATTATTCATTATACTCCAATAATGGGGGGGGGGGGGGGGGGGGGGTGTCCGTGCTTATTAATATAAAA